>VOQK01013255.1:3383-19045 GCA_015052645.1 Benitochromis conjunctus
TATTTACTTACCAACATTTTAAAATCAGTAAAATCATCATTCATTTAAGAGCTGCATGCAGTTTGCTCTCTGCTTACAGATAGAGAGCGGGCTCATCTGTAAACAGTTCCTCAATCACCAAGCATCCAAATAAACACCTGGTCATGCACAATGGTTAATTTTGACATTTCATCACCCCCAAAAAGTACAAATTTTACAGTAGAATCATACCATGGTAACGGAAAGATTAATATTATGAACACATTTGAACAGAAGTTTCCTAAACTCAAGACTTCAAATTAAGTTCATTTTTGTTTTTAATGTAGGGCTGGCTCTGGCAACAGATCCAGGAATTAGCAATGTTAATAACACGCTGTGTTATGCTGATTTATATATTTTTTTTAACTGGAACAAGGACGTTTGCTCCGTAAATTCGAATGAATTTTGAGGAGGCACAAAAACAGTCTGGGTCAAAAATACTAGCAATAGCGACAGATACGTTTGCAGTAAATATTAGTTATGGCATGAAACAACTGTAAAAAAAAACAACAAAAAAAACTGTAGTCAATGTTTAGCACTTTGGCACCAAAGGGGTATAAAAACATTAGGTCCCATGCAGGGAAGGGGAGTGGGGGGGGCGGGATTTTGGTTTAAAGTAAGGACATAAAGGATGGCAACATAGAGAAAATACTATGTGATGACAAGCAACAATTTGGGAGTCTGCTGCTTTACCCACATATCCATTTATTTGTGGCACACCACAACCTGATTTTCTATTTTTGGAAATGTGCACACAGCACTTGCACACTCTCTCTGATATACTCCTAAACAGATGCAGTCGCACCTGCACCATGACTCGTTCTTCCCCCACTGCACACAATCACCCTCCTCCAAGCTCCCTCAGAGCTTTTACGCCGCAGTCACGTCATGTCACATCATCTATATTATAGCATGATCTCCACTTAAACATTGGGTTAGAACAATTGGGTGTCTACAGTGCTTTGCAAAGTTTGGGCAATAGTCTCTAAAAACAACGGCGCTTCATGATTCATTCAGTGATACCTCATAACTGAAATCTACAATGTCAACTCTGAAATCTATACTAGTCCTTATTCATTTAAGCATAGTATTTTTCAACAAATCATAACAATAGAATCCTGTCTTCTAGAGCCTGAATACACTATCAAATTGTCACTGTCATTTGTTATCAGTAAACTCCAAGTTATGTTTGTAAGATGTGAATGACAAACATTTAATGCACTATATAAAATGACTACACAAAAGAAATTATGGCAATGACGTTATATACTCTTTAACATTGACACGTTCTAAAACTCAATTTAAATATGTATCCAATCATTATCAACAATGGTAGCCATTCCCTCCTAAGACACAATAACACCAGAGTTATTAGGTATCACAAATATTGTATATGGACAAAAGTATTGGCCACCTGGGTGGACATGATGGCCAACAGTGGCTTCGGAGCAGGTTGTGGTTCAATCCCCAGCTACTCTAGTCTGCATGTTGACGTATCCTTGAGCAAGACACTAAGCCCCAAGTTGTGCTACTGCAATGTGAGTGTGTGAATGTTGTAAAAGTGCTTTAGCATAGAAAACAAAAACGCACTTGAATGAATGGATGAATAAGGTTTGTAGTAAGGAAAGGGTTTCCAGCACTCAAAGCAAGTAGAAAAGTATAAGTATATACAAGTCCATGTACTGTACAGGAGCTGTTTGACCACGAAAATCTTATTACAGTACCACACTTGAATTAAGACAGCACTTGAGAGCGACCCATTCAATCAATCAAACAAGCTTTATTAACAGACTCAAGCCTGTAATTATAGAGAAAAAGCTCAACGTAAAACCATCTTATAAATATAATCTACAATGAATACAAATATAATATTATACGGAGCACAATTAAAAGAAATCAGTTTCCACATAAACACTTCAATAGGTGCTTTTTTAGACTGGATGAGCAACGGGAACAACTGAAGATATGCACGCTTACTCTATCAAGCAGGATTCTTTTTAGAACCTTAGAGAAAATTCTGGCCAGTGCAATTGGCCTATAATTATCCAGACAGCTCACTTTCCAAGCTGTGTCCTTAATAACTGGGACTAGCAAAATACACAACATTGAATCTGGTAGTATGCCATGGATCATAGAACCAGAGAAACAAAGTGCTAAAAGAGGAGCTAGCCTTAAACTAGCATTTTTTTTAGATGTTGTGCAGTAATGTGATTCAAACCACAGGTTTTACTATCAAATAATGTGTCAATATACTTATAGGTTCATCACCCATGTCAGAATCATCCACATATCGCTCACTTTTTATACAGTTGAACAACGTACCGTAATGCTGCAATATCTGCCCCAGATACACCTTCAACCGTACACGGTAGGGATGGTTTGCAATTATTAAGAGCTTTTCCCTCTCTCCAAAAATCTGTGACATTATTACTCAGCATTTTCCTGGCCACAGAATCTACCCTAATAACTTACTTAGTTTTAGATATAAAATAAACAGCAAACTTATATCAGGCATTCGCAAGCTTTTTCTGTTCAAACTCTGGGCCTTTCTTAGGTCTTACAGACTTTTGTACAGCCAAGTTTATAAGCTACACGCACTTCATCGTTATACATGGTTACATGTTCTTTCCAACCAGGTCTCATATTATGTTTCCTTTTATGCGTACATTGTACATCAAATGATTTACCACTTTCATGCAGAGCAGCCACTAAACCATCACACATGGAACAAAGTTTACATTTAAGCTCAAGACTCTTACATTTGACTTCCTTGCACAAAATAGCTTCTATGATAAATGCTGTTTATATATTTATCTATCTTATTATAACAGGCCAAGAAGTCATGTTCATAAAGGCTGACCAGTCTAATTTTACAAGGTAGTATTATTAGTGACATGGTTAAAGTACATAACCAAAATCTCTGGACAAGACGCTGACTCATCACTCGTTTGGATCATCAAACCAGCCAAACCTCCAGTTCTCTGCGTCCCGGCCAGGTCGCCTTTACTTTGACTCCCCTGCAGCTCCTCCGAATGATTCCCCAGAGGAAAGTGAGAAGCGGTCCCCAATCCCTGAGCATTCAGAGTAGCAGCCTCAGCCAGCACATCAGACTGACACTCAAGAACAGTCACACTTTGGTTGACTTCCATAGCACCAGCCCAAACTTGCACACAAACATCCACCTGAAGTTTGACTAAATGTTTCAAAGCTCCCACCTTGGCACACAGCTGGTCCATTTGCCGCAGTAAACAACAGCTATCCAAACTGGAGTATGTACCAGGCGGCAAATCATCCAAGTGATGAGACACAAATCTAGGGACATTCTCGCCACTCTCATTCAGCACCTTAAGGCAAAGTGTGATATCGCAGATGTCCGTATGCTGTCCACGCTGCTAGGTAGTAGGACACAGCTTAAACAAAACGTTTTTGTGCTTAATGCGTCCAATACTTTTGTCTATATGGTGTAGAACCTAACTCTGGTGAACTACACTGGACTGTCCGGTGACTCTCCAGTGTAGCTCTACTTTATAGGCTGCACATGCCTGATGAGGAACATAAACTTCAAAACTCTTCCATTAAAAAACAACAACAACTTTATTAAATCCGAAAAGATAAACTCAGTGCATTTTTCAAAGAAAAAAAATGCAGCAGTCACATTTTTTTTGGTCTTTTCATATCTCCAGGATTTAGTGCTTTGACTTCTTCAACAAATATGTAAAGAACATATAACAAGAGAAAAAGAAAATCTAAATCAAATCCCCACAATATTGCCTGCAAAGGCCAGATAAATCTGATAAATCATAATATCAACTATTGTGAGTCAGTGATATACAACTATCTTCTTACACTAATGAAACAGAGCCTTGAAGAGCATTTTGAGCGTCAATAATCTGAATCCAGTCTTCTTTTATTTATGCTTTACAATTTTATCCGTTAGCACTCTTATCTGCTGCCAAGACCCTGAATTGGACGACAGTGCAGGAGCCTATGCAGAGTCATGACCTACCACCAAGATCTACACAGGGCTCCAAGGAGGCCCACAGGTTGACTGCATTGATTTTCTTTTATTTAATGTGCCAAAGCAGCCTCTGATATCCAGTTGTGCCACATAAAGCTCTACTCCACCATCTTTGCGTAATTCAGGGTATTACATGCATTCTTAAATAATGAACATTTGCAGATTCACGCACATCTACACCCACACACATTTCTGCTCGCTTTTAAGTTTTGACAGAGCACAGGTGTTGCTTTCAATCTACTCATGTCATGTTCATTGGACAGTAATCTGTCTCTCTGTTCTTGAACAGCAGTACAGCAGATTTTGCAGTGCTGGTTGATGGTTACAACAAACAGCTTTGAGAGAGAGAAGCGCCCATTCCTTTGTCGCAGACCAAAATCTACGACCTTGTTTGAGACCTATTATTGTAAGCATGTTGATTAATGACTCGTTTTAATTTTTTCTCAAGGAACCTTGGATTGTGACAAAATGTTTTGTCACATTCGTTCAAATGAGAGATTTTCGTCTGCTTTTGTGATATCAGCACACAGATGCTTTGTGCTGATATCTCACTGTGTTTAAGACAATGTAAGATCTATCAGTCATTCTCTCTGACAGTAGAACCAAAACAGCAGTTCTAACCATAGCAACTGTGCTGCAGGAGAAAAGGCTGCACCATGTTAAGATGACAGGAAATTTTGACAGAGGAGGAAAGTCAGGGAGTTTTCTGATTGGATAAGAGACTGCTCTATGATGTTGGGCTCCTCATCCATAAACAAATACATGCTCCAGTTAAGATGCATCTTTGCCTTGTGAGGGGAAACTTCACGGATGCAAAGCACAATGGGAGCATATCACATCAAAGCCCTAATCTCAGTGATCTCCAGAGAGCAATGTCTTTCTTTTCTCACTTTCAAAACTAGCATCTTCTCCCACATGCTATACCCAAGTGAAGTTAAAAAAGAGCCTTAAGTACATACGGCGCCACATTGCATTCAAAATATGACTGCAGGTAATGAACAGAATTCCCAAGTGATTTCATAGATCTACTCGTGAATTTGAGTATACAAAAGAAAGCTTACTCCTCATATGAGCATCGCAGAATTTAGCTAGTCAAAAATCGTTTGACTGACAAAACATTTCACAGATAGAGGTTTGCACTAGTCAAAAAAAATAAAATAAATCGGAATAATACTTTTTAAGCGCTTTTTGCAGTTTTTATGACTTTTTATGCTAAGAACCTCAAAGGAATTCATATTTTTGGTAAGTTTAAGGGTAAAGTTAGAGTAGATTTAAGAGTTAAGGCTGGGACAAAGAGAGATGCCAGATCTACTGAAACCGATCCAAATATCTTGCATGCGTGTGTGTGTGTGTGTGTGCGCGTGTGTCATACTCAAAGCACTTTATCCCATTAGCTCAGGTTTGAGGACACAACCACTCCAGAATAGCAATAGAAGTTTGGCATCATTACATTTTATTCAAACTGAAAGCCGATGACAGTGTGCCATACTGTAAGCCTGATTGCAGACATTCCCTTTGTCAAGCTTAATCAATCGTTCTTATTTCCACAGTGGTGGTCAATCAATAAAAAAAAGCTAATTTGAGAGATTGTTGTTATGCACTTATGGGTTCAAGCAAAATACCACACAGATGAACAGTGATATTATGTGAGCCTGACAAAGGATTATTGTACTAAAAAAGTTCACAATAATGATTACATTGGTAATTCACGATGTAGAAATATGTACACGGAATATAAATCTATGTTCACATTAGGTTAATGGCATGTGTCATATAATAACGCAGTATTTAAAGCTAAAAAAATGATCAATAAACTTGTATCTGCAGATGCTGAATGTCATCTTCTTAGGGTAATCCTTTACTTTCTGGAAATGATCCCTATCAATGTATGTAGCAGCTAATGATTAACCACAGCACTTATAACAGACCACTTTTACCACTTCTGGTGAGCTCTAATATATTTTGGGGGGTTATTCTTGTTCAGATGTTTTGTTTTTTCCATTTTTTCTTGTTTTTTCCCTGCAAGCAGTGGACCAAATAATTTTGTCAGACAAAGACTGTACTGATCAAATTGCACTGACTAATTTATATTTATTTATTTAATTAAGTTCCCTATTGTTAACATATACCACCTGCTATATGATACATCTGTCCCACCCACGTGCTTGGGTCATGTTACTATTAAGGTTTATTTCTTGCAGACACAAAATAATCTGAGAATGAGCAAGTAACCAAAAAACGATAAATGAGTATGTCTAAGCAAAAGCTTTAGTTGCTTAGTTTAATCTTTGCCATTCAATACTTAACCTAAAAGAGTAATGCTTTATACGCTACACTGAAAATAAATAAATAATAAGGAAAACATGAAATTCTACATCCATATAATTGACCCTAAAAGGGAGCACTTTTTGCATTTGTATTTAGTGTTGCATTGATTGTCTGCAAAACTCAGCATACGCACACACCATTTTGTTCACTTGGTCTTACTTGGTGAAACATTAAGACTGGAATGCCGGAAACAGAAATGTAGGCCACAGTCTCCAATAGCAATTCCATTAAGGGAGAAAAAGAAATAGGCACAGTGCCATCAGAGTGAAAATCTCTGTAGAAATATGGAGTGTAGGTGTTTCCATCAAAAAATGAACTGCAAGGTGTCCTGAAGGGTCAGAGAGGAAAGTGCACGATGTGTACCTCACATCTGTCCACTTCATATGGAAGATAGAGATTTCCTCTGCGGACATTATGAGAAGTAAAATAAGGACCTGCTTTGGATGAAAGGAATAATATGCTGGTACAGGAGTTATATCTAAATTGTGCTCTCTATATGTGGAATGCAGACAGGATATGCTAACACGCTAACAAGCCTCCCTTTTATCTTTGATGCTACCAATTCTTCCTCAGTCAGGTCTTTTCGCTGCTCTGCTGAGAGCCTGTAACTAAACTGCCTTGATTTCTTTCTCATCTTTCTATGTTTCTGAGCCCTTTCTCACAAGTTATCAGCACAAAACCACCCAGATGCGTGACTTCTGACCTCCAGCATTGACTACTTAAACCCCAGGGTGGAGAACTCTGGATAAACTACTCTCCAAAGCAGAGGTCTCACACATACTGGATTAAAATGCTAAGGAGCAAGGGAGTACATCCTTAGTTCAACCTCATCTGCATCTTAATTCTGCTTATAATGCAGTACCTGTATGTAGCGCTCATATAAGTTGAACAGATCGTGGCACTGGCACCTGCCACCTCACTAGAGGGGAAAGGCCTAAAAAAGAAATGCAGGAAAATGGCCTAATGAATTTTATACAGTGGGTCCCCTTGAGTTAGCAGGCAAGAACAAAGCAGAATCACAGCAGGGTGTTAGCTGGAGAGTCATATGAAGAAATGGGGAAAGAAAATAAGAAGGAAGGGAGAGGCCTGTGGGGGTTCAAGAAACCTTCAGGGTGGACTGTAGGCCCATCTTTAATTGGCAGGCCAGTGTGTGCCTGGATGACCACCAAGCAGAACTACTGTAGCAGATATGACCAGAGGGCAGTGTAGGCACACCACCACATGGCACCAGCTTCCTCCCAAACCACCATCCTAGCCCTTCCTGAGTCTTCCCACAATCCCACAGGCAATTCCATCTGCTTCTGTTGTTCCTCTGCTCTCATTAAGGAGGACTGGCTGGGGCAAAACACACTCAGACAGGACAGGTGCCAAGTTCTCCAAGTATGCCATACATGGCAATGCATCTCATTGACCCAGTAGGGTAATATCCAACTCCAAATAGGCCTGAGGTTACAGTAGCTATTATTATAATCTGGATGGTCCAGCATCACTACTGATTTGGATTCTAGAGGACATATTTATTATAATTTTGAAATTATTCACTTGGCTTGACAGGTATGGAAAATATGGAGAACTTCACAACATAGAAGATAAGGTGGAATATTTATCCTTATTTAATATTTATCGCATCAGCCTGAAAACAATATGGATTTTATTGTAGTATATTGGAAAGCAAGATGAAGCACTAGCCTGAAGGATTTACACAAAGAAGGGCTTGTTGTGCAGTGAAATGAACTTTCAAGGCAGTGAAAACAACACAAGTGAACATTTCTGCTGTGGTCCAAGCAAAACATAAGAAAATCCCCTGGTCTGAGTTCCCACTTCCCTCCCCATCCTGAGGAGGCTGTGGACACACCGGCCACAAACACAGAGGGCATGGTGACCATGTATTATCAAGTGTTTATTTCACTCCAGGGGTACAGACAAAACAGGGTGTCTGTGGAATTTCTGTAATAGTCTGATGGGATTGAAAGCAAGGTGACAGTTAAGTGACATAAAATATAATGAAGTTCCAAGCTCAGTGACATATTCGTACTCGCTGATTAATAAATCCAAGATAAAAGCATGAATGAGAACCACAGGAGCCCAAGACAGGGCTTGTTTATGACCTTGTTACAAAGCAGAAGTACATCTTACAAATAGAAGTATAGGAGATGTTTTACAACTAATATTGCACATGTTTGTTAATATTTAGAATATTGGCATAGGAATTGTGCTTTTATAAACATCAAATCCATATAAACCCATGCATAACTGAAGCGAGCCTGTAAGATCCTTCTGGTTATGAACCCAAAACAGTTTCAATCAAGGTGACAATTTCATTATCGTCATTAGACACTGAATGGTTGACAGACTGTAAAACAATGATATTTAAAATCCTGTGTGCACAAAAAGTGCTTACAGTAGCACTCTATTGGTCTGTTTCCAGTTGAGGGCCGTAATTGTTCAACTATTTCCTCATAAGATTTCTGTTTCTTCCCCGCCTGGTTTTGCATTTGTTAAATGCATCAAAGATAAATGGCTCTGCTTCGCTGGGCTCCTTCTCATGAATGAATAACAATGTTAATCAGTAAGGGCTTTTATCCTCAATGCAGTGCATGTCGAATAAGAGCAGCTTGCTCACCTGACCCCTGTATCAATACAATCCAATAGTCTGGGCACTTTCTTTGTGCAAACAAATGTACCTGACCGACTCCAAAATACGAGGTCTAGTTGTTTATACAAACTCTTTTTTCAGGCACGCATTTTTAGCAGTGTTAGAACTGGGATGGGAAAACAAAAGGATTTGTGAAGATCTTCTTTGGGGCATGACAGCAAGAGGGGAGCTTAACTTAGATTGGGGTGAGGAGCCATGAATTATAGCAGCAGCTCTTTATCCCTTGCGTACCCTTTACATTGCTCTTATTTTAATTAGTTGGAGAAGGTCTAACCAATAGTATCTGTGTAAATCTTCACCAACTCACCATTTTATCCTAACGTTTCAAAGATCTGATAAATTCCTGATTTTCCATTCAGCTCTCCAACTTCGTCTTCCGTGTGTCATTTTTTTCTTATAGTGCCCTGCATGTATTACATCAGTCTGTTTTTTTTCCCCTCGTAGCTGTAAAAGAGAGGCCTGTCCAAGCTTAGTATGTCAGCCTCATGGTCAAATGATAACAGTTAAAACCTTGCTCCATATACAGTGTGCTCAGAACAATATGTGTTGTTACTGGTAGCCATGCACCGCGCCTCACCAATCCTTCAACCAATAAAAAAACATGTGACAATACAGGAAATGAAGTGTGTTCTCATGTATCCATGTTCCAATCATCTCTTTATTTGTTCATGTTTGTGTCAAATTAAAATTCACTTTATAACACAGATCTAATTTATGCATGGATTTAGTGGGTTTTTTTTAACTGTATTAATTATTAACATAGTGCACATATTCATATATCTTCAGTACTAAATGTCTCCAACTCTAGATGTTTCTGTCTTGAACACCCACTTTCTATTTCAGGGTATCTTGATATATCCCAAGTGTGAGCGAATGCCTCTCATTTAAACATTCTACCACAGAGCCGTGGGTGATGCTGTCTATGTCTAGCCTGAGGGCAATGATACGTGCTCATACATTTTTCACACCTGTAAGACAGATGAGGACCACATGGGCTGAACATGAGCAACTTCTCTAGACAGCACATGGTAGTGTAGTGATTTGGATTCTCCCATATGGGAATAGAATTAAACCTCTTTAAACGTGGAAAAAAAGCAACCCGGAGAGCCCTTTGGGGGCGAAGAGGCATTGAGAGGAGAAAAAAATGAAAACAAGATAGCGCATAAGAGAGGGAGAGATGGGAGGATGATTGAGATGGGAGGAAAAATATGCCTGTGGCTGGAAAGAGAAACCAAACTAGCTCATTACTGACCCAAGCACATAGAGAGGAAGAAAGGGGGGAAATAACAGATGAGCATTTTGGATCAAAACTGGGAAAAAATGAGGGATGATAACAAATAAAGAAAAAAAATATTTACAATTTTGGTATTGTTGCACGGTAGCATATCATTGTTATGGCGATTTCATCATTGTGACAGCAATATATTTTGGAGTGCACGGTCATTTTTGCAGTCGCCATGTCAGCTGAGCACACCCTGTTAGAGAAATCTGTAGGGTCCTATAATGAGCAGCAGACCCTCAGAATAGCAAACAAGCTTACTCTTGAATAGTACAACACAAAAGAATATGAAAGAAGAGCCACCCCTTCATCCAATCGCACGCACACACCCACAGAGACGCAAACAAATAAATGCTCCATTTTAAAATCTCTTCTTCTCAACCTGGTAAGTTAGTATCCATCCCATTTTTATCCTCTCTTCCTTATTTAGTCTCCATTTCTGACCCATATTTTCTTTCTGTCATTTGTTGCACAAACCTGTTATTCACGGATTCGCCTTCCTTTTTCCATATCTGCCTATCCTTTTCTTTCCTCTCATCTTCCCCATCTTCGCTAGAACATAACAAGCTCACTGACTCCCGCTCTGTGTGCACCGGTGGCTGTCCTGTTTTTTATGGGGTGACAAATTAGCCCAGTAGAGATCCATGCTGCCACTGCTGAGCAGTAAACAAGAAAGTTGCCTGAGTGGAAAAATACAAGGTTAGGTTCTGCAAAGGATCTCTTCACTTCCGCTGCTCTCCACACTGCTTCTTTCCTTGCTGCTCTTGCCTCCCTCTGGCCAGAGAAGCATGCCCGCTGTTTCCACATGGCTCGTGCCCAGCAAGCACAGCCATGGTGCAATGAGCCACAGCTTAACACCATCTCAGATACCGACAGTGTGATTGCCGCTAAGGAAATGGAGCAGAATGGTGACTACTGAAGCCAAAATGACAAGTCAACAGGCCTGAGAGTGGGCGATCACTGAGTAATGAAACCAATATTTTCTGCCAGTTTGGGAGTTAAGCAGGAGGCAGAAACTATAGCTTAACAAATCCTAACAAAACAGGCATAAGCTGAGTATATCAGTATAATAAGATGGTGTTTTGAATAAATCTTTAAAATGAGATTTGTTGTGGTGGGACAAAATAACCCAGAAAAGCTGTTTTTTCAATAAAGGCTTCAGTAGAAGAGCTACAAAGTCGGGTTTGTGATGGATCATGAAGAACTGACCCATTAACCAGCATTTCTCACTAACGTCCATGTATTTTATACTGATATACATGTTGCTATGGAATGAAACGAAATGTCTGCAACAGTTTCATTTTTACTTGTGTTATAAATCAAAACTTGATTAGCAAACACGTCTCCTGTTCCTGTGTTTGCATTAGCATTAACCTTAAAAACCTTTGGATTCTACTAAAAGTTTCATATTCCTAACACTGTGTCTCTGTCCAGTCCTAACAAAAATACAACCCCAGAGAAAAGGCAAGGCTTAACACTAGAACCACCAAGGGGGGGGTCATTTTTTAAAAATCAAGTAAATATATAGTTAGAAAAAGCTCTACATAAGAAAGGGATGTAGAGCTGTGACAGAGTGGGCAGAGCTGGTCAGAGATCATGACTGAACAGGTGAAGATCTGGGCAGGTTACTGGCTGTGAGACGAGAGTCAAGAGTGTGGAGAACAAAGCTGAGCAAAGAAAGTGTGCAAAATTTGGACTGCAGCAGCCAAATCGGATAGGTTCAGAGCCTGAGTAGCAATGCCAGGAGCGCTGTAGACTGAGGCAGAGCAGTGGATAAGAGAGGCCTGGTGAAGAGATGGCAGATGTGGATGAGCTCATGAACTTCTACAATAATTAATTGACTAAAATGTGTCATAGTGTCATGTGTGATGAGACCTAAACTACCATCATACAGGCTAAAATTTAAACGAGTGTTGAGTCGTATAGGTAATTAAGTCCAGTATTGGCCAGTATTGCGTTTTGGTCAAACAGCAGAGTGCCTAATAACTCCAGTGAATCCTTGTATCCCATTATCTGTCATGGGTGGAAACATAGCATAGCTAACTGTCAGTCTGCAGATTTTCCATCCTGTGCATTGCATTTTATTTCATAAATCAATTTCCTGAGCATGTCTTTGAGGGCAGTGAGCATAGCAATAATCTCCTACGCAATGTTATGCCAACATCTCTTGCCTCTTTCCTCCTACTCAGGCTAACAAATTACAATCCAGCTATGAAAACCAAATTATAATGAGTAAGCAAAAAGCCATTTCATGAAGTCCTAATGGAAAAAAGCAGCCCTTAGGGGAGGGAAAATATATTGTAGTTCAGAAGGTGCCACAACAATCCCACATTTTAATGGTGAAATCTTAATCACTCAGAAATGGTGCCATGGGGCAAAGGAGCCATAACTGGGGCTATGAAATTATAGGGAGGACACATATGTTGTGGCAATTAATGTAAATACATAAATGTAAAAAAAAAAAGCATGCAAGCTCGTATAACCAGTGTTAGACAGAGATAGCTAAAGTAAGTATGAATTAAGCCTAAGAGCTATTAGTCTTGGGCTGTGTGACCCAGTCAAAATAATCAGAGCCAAATTCAACAGAGATACCACCACTGAGGCTAAAGAATAGTCCTCATTAATCATTACAGCATCAGCTACACCAGTGGCCTATGGCTTTAGTCTTTATTAATGGTACCCCACTTAAACTCCCTCTGTTTCTGGTAAGCAGCAGTGCTGCAAAATGGCAAGGACTGAAACCCAGATAGGCACTGACAGTAAACAAGTGGCCCCCAGAATAAATCAGAAAGGGGTAAATGACCCTCATATAGCAAGTGCTACTGAACAAAATATCATTACAATTAATTTAATTTTAATAAGCACAAAATAGCTCCAAGACCTCCAATTCGACATGAAGCAATCTGGTAGGGTAAAACCCTATACCTCTGTGTCTCTTGGATAAAGAATTAGATAAATATAGGCAAAAAAAAAGTCTTGGGAATACAGTTGCTTAACAAATTCATTATGCAGGAAAGTTGTCACTGACACAGATTTCAGGAGAAGGGGGATTTCACAAATCATAACGCGAGCCTTAGTACAGTACCACGAATATTTTTAAATTAGGGTTTCTAGGAGGCCAGCTTTGCGTTTTTGTGTCCTTGTGCTTTCTCACACCCATTTTCTCTTTTAAAGCCAGTGTGCAGCTGGCACCACTTAGCAATCAACACTGGGGTACAAAAGATGCGGAGAAGAGCTAGCCAGCAGGCCGCCTTCTTTAGTGTACTTAACAACTAGCGATTGTTGTCTTCGCCACCTGGCAAACAAATGTTTTTCTACCTTTTTTCCCTTTGTTTAGGATTTGCTGATACGTTTCTTTTGATTTCGGTATCTTGGAGGACGTGGCAGCCCAGCTAAGTTTGAAAAAAAAAAGAAAAGCTTTTAATAAAAATCTGATTTATTTGACTCTTATTCACCTACAAACTGTTGTTCCTCCCCTTTTAGCTCTTTTTGAACAACATAACAATTAAGAATGTGCAGATAACAGAAAAAGTTACGGTTAAACACATTTAACCTTTGAAGGTTAATGTCTCTTTGCAACTGGCAAATTTGTATGAGCTCGCCTGCATCAGCTTGGATGTCATCACGCCACTTTCAAAATTATGCATCGTGCTTTATGATGTGTTTTACATTCGGCATGTAACTATTTGCTGTGGACTGAACTAGAACAGGCTTGGCTCTCACTGAACAGAACAACTGATGAGTGGAAAATGGAAAAGCTGGAGCCGTTTTAGGAAGATGATTCTAGGAAGGAGCTGAAATTGCCGGCGTTCCTCTTTACTTCTCTGTGTGTTTGTCCCAATACGGCACATAAAAGAACTATTAGGATTTCAACTCATCATTTTAGTGCTTTTCAGGTTCCCATCCGTCTTGCCAGCAAAGGCGCTGACAAGTACATTCAATATGTGACTTTGAAGAAGTATAAAGGAACATAAAGGCTTTTTGTATATATCGACTTTATAAAAGTAAAAGTTGTTGTTTGTTAATTACTGTATACACATCTACATAAATAGCACAATTAAAAAGGATGCGCATGTAAACATAGCTGAAGTACGCCACTTCATGCACTTGGTTCATTATCAAAACACTGTTACCTCAGACCTACTTCATTCTTTGTTACTTGATGAACAAGATCAAGTACATAAATCTGAATGGAACCCTTTTTTTAAGTGATAACCACCATTTTAACAGTGTTACGGAGGGAACACAACTCACTGCAATAGAGGGCAATAGAAATTTCTCCAAATTACAGTTAGAGTGGATATGTAGAAAGAAGAAAGGGTAGGATCACACTAAGGGTGCACTGAGTGAGAAGAGAGTGAAGATGATACACTCAATCAGTCTCCACTCTGAGAGGTCTCTCATTAACTATTCCAGTGATAATGACAGCACTGAGAAAGCTCCTCACTTACTGTTATTGTCATCTCTAGGATTCTTTTCGCCCCACTTCAGCTTCTGGAGAGAACTGTTTTCCTCTTATTGACCTCTTTTTTTTTTTTCCCTTCCCCCTCTTGTATGAAGAGCAAGGCCAACTTAAACTAGTGTTTTCCTCTCCTCCAGTTGCTAAGGACACAGAGCCGTCTTAAGTTGGGATTACTCTCGCTTGCGGACATGAACACCTGCAGACACCACGGGTGAATAGGTGCTTTCCCCTTATTTCTTAGTTCTATTTTTTTAGTATACATGGAGTCTACAGTGGAGGAGGAATACACAGCTTATGCCCTGTAGTGCTGTGACTGCTGCAACAAATTGCAAGGCACACAGATGTCCGTACGGAGTCTGGCGTTCAACCTCTGATGACTGATTACTTGGACCGAAGCCGACCCTCACATACTTGCTGAAATACACAAATCCTATCAACAGAATCAGTCCAGTCCCTGTTTAAAGGGATGCACATACTCAATATACTGTTCATCTTAATTTATGGCCTTCCATGTGCATGCACAACATTCCAGTCATCCACTATGCATAAAGTGTGCAGTCACCACAATGCCTCACTATAATAAGTGCTGAGACAGAGCAAGATAGAGGCCGAGGCATGGTTACGCTTGCCTTGGAGAGGACATGTCAAAAATTAGGCACTGTACTTTCTGTCATCGGAAAACTCAAAAGGCTACATTTTTGCAGTCATTCACAGAATTAATCACAGCTTTCCAGTGTAACATCTCAAAGGATGGACGGTGACCATTTACAGCTACAAACTAAATTGCATTGCAAAACCTGTTTAAATGTTCAACTTTTTTTTCCCCCTGCAGATTTAAAAGTTGATTGTAGGCTTTGCTTGAATGAAATTGAAAACTCTTACATCTGTATGACTCCTCTCT
>VOQK01013255.1:20939-31301 GCA_015052645.1 Benitochromis conjunctus
ACATAAAGGCAGCTAAATTGCTCAGTGAAGAGCTACAGGGATTTCTATATTTATTCTCATTAATTAATGACAATTTTGATGTCAAGTGAGAGATCAAACAGCACCAGCCTTATCCCTGGTTTGAGGTTTGAAACGTTTATTCCTGATGGTCCAGATGTTTTGGGCTTTTTTTTTCCTGTTATACCACTTCTTTATTCTCTCAGCTACTATGTATGACTGCACTGTAAGGAACTGTTTAGGAAAGATCTCTACAAAACAGAAGTGACATCAAACGGTGGGCAGCTCCCACATGCACTTCGCTGAAGGGGAGTTTGGATGTCTTGCTCAATATGCAAGGGCTGATGGCATGGCAGCCCAATGGCAGCGCTGGGCCTCATGCCAGAAGAAAGCACTGCACATAGTGGCTACATGTACATCCAAACGTAAGTGTGCGTGCATGCATGCACACACACACTGACACACACACACACACACACTCAAAAAGAAAGAGACAGGCATGCAAATGCATAAACAAGCAAGGATAGCATTGCACATGCACACAAAACCACACACATGTGCATGGCAGAAACTCTAATAATGCCATCAGAGATAGCCTAATGATATTGGAGGGCAGAGTGTGCGGGTTCGCTTTGATCTTCCCTCGTTCCCTCCTCATCCCTCAAAGCGTGTAGCAAAGAAAGAAGCTGAGCAGAGCAGAAAGGGAATAAGGGGGGAGAAAGAGTGAGAGAAGAATAATTGCCAGCCTTCATTTAAAAACAAAAAAAAAAAGAGAGATACCACTGAAGTGAACCTTGCGGCAAAAAAACCCCCCAAAAAACCTCAAACTCGTTCTTTCGCTTGCATGTACCTGCAGAGCATACAATGGACAGTTGACAGCCCACGGCTCTCACAGCTGCCCCTCAAGCCCTCACTGAACAACAGGGCTGGATTTGGCTGGAGAAGCTGCTGCAGTCCAACAGATTCTCCCTCAGAGGAGCCAGAGACAAATACACCATGTCAATCTGGTCTGTCAGTCCAGCTGATAGCTGCCAACATTAACCCTACGCCTCCTACATGTCTGCTTCCTCCCATAACACACCGAGACAGGTAGTTTCTGATCCTGGCTGTCAATCAAATTTCCAAGTCTATTCCTCCAGTCATACAGGAAAAAAATGTCAATCAAGGACGTAGCAGAGTAAAACAGGAATCCCATAAGCACTCTGTTTGTACCAGATCAAACAGCTTGTTTGTGTTTGTCAGTTTGCTCATCAGCTGTAGTGAACCACTATGTCCGTTGATGTGACGGTGTCTTCCAGCCTAGCAAGCGCATCTGACTTCACTGGCCGTGACGGATTGTGGGCACGGATCTATTTTTGGGGATCTGAAAATGCTCAGAAGGACCTGACAAAAGATTAAGGCCTATGTGTGTCTGCGCCTAAGGGGGCAATGCAGCAGCTGCAGAGGCCAAGGAATGACAGTTGTGAGGAAGCAGGACACTGCACTGTATAGTGCCTACTGAATGCACAAATAGAAATCTGAATCATTTCTCTGAAGCAAATATTCAGTATACTCAGGTTTACAGGTCATATTATAGAGGATGAGGTATCCATGGCTGTTTGACTAAGGTTTGCCAGCAGCAATGTTAATATAAAAAAAGGGGGGGTGGGTGGTTCAGGAAAATTATTTTGGAAATATACTGAACTTCCTCAAAAGCAGCATTGTAATCTCATTTGCACAGTCGTTTAAACAAACAGTGAAGCCTCTATGCGGTGTAAGACGGCGTAAAACAAGAGGATCAATAACAACTTCACATATTTTCTCATTTCACGGTAAGTTAGGAATGTCTTAAAGGTAGCTTTACACAAAGGCTGCAATCGGGGCAAAGGTTAACCTACTGTGGTTCTATTAAAGGCGAAAGAAAATGCATCCCAACTCCACAGTGGGCTTATTTACATGTTTTAGCAGCATTGACATCAGACACTGTAGTATCTCCTTAACCAGCACCAGCTAAGACAGCAGTGAACAATGTGTGACTGCTTTGTTGCGACATTGACGTGCAGTCAAGGCAATCACTGCATGACCATTTAAATATGAAGACAGACAGTTAATTAATTGTCAACGTGAACTCGACCTCTCTTAAGTATCAGAGCACTGTGTTGTCCTTTAAAGGATCTCACAGTCCCCATTTTGATCCATCCTGGAAATTACTGCCATGTTGTGGCCACAATTAACTGTTGTCCATGGAAGTTTGCTCGAGTACTACACAATGAATCAGTCCCTGTTTTTCTTACGGACATAGCAGCACTTTTTGGCACTCTGTGCATGAATGTTATGGGTAAACCAGTGCTGACAGGAGACCAGTGTGCTTGTGTCACGCTACTGTGGGCTCACCTTTCATTATCTGTGCATGTTTTACTCATGTAAGCATGATGTACAGATGTGCATTTAGAAACAGTAACAAAAAAAATCATGTGATTTATATTCTCAACAGATAGCAGATTGTCTCTTGCTAATCGCCTTGGTCAAGATGCATGACCAACAAAAGAAGTGAAGCAGTTTTAATAACTTTTAATAAATAGCAACTTCTTCTTCCTCCAACTTCCTCACGCAGCTGACTTCTTGTTTAATGAGTGTGGTCATTTTGCAGATATTAAAGAGCCAACACTTTGTCAATCAAGGTTTCGGTCTATTCTGAGCTCATGAGATGCTGATATCTCTTTCAAAAACAATTATCCAACACAACATAAAAAAATAGTAAAATAGACTCTAAGAAAAGCTCAAGCTCATTAATGCAGCAGTAGCATTAATCTCTAAACACCAAAAACGCCATATACAAACTTGCTAATAACAGTTTTCTTGTAGTGAGGTGTTTTCACATGGGGTATTGCTATTTTTACTACAGGAAAGGATCTAAATTATTCTTCCACATCATTTCAGCTGATGGGTAAATATTTATCATCACTAGTAATATTTAAAGATATCGCTCCTCTCTACTCATCATTTTACATTTTTAGTGTCAGTTTCCAAAACGTAACAATGATTCTAACGCTTCCTCGGGCTCGAGGCTAATTGCAACAAGATGTAGGTGAGACTGTCTTCACAGGAGATAAATTAGGTTTTTTGGGGTGGTCCACTACTTTCATGGGTTTATTAAGCAGCTAAATCGCTCAAGCAAACTTCAGCAGCAGTTTTACTTTTCTTGTTCAGTTGCGTACCTGTTTATGTGATACATGTGCATTGCACCCAGCCATCATGCATTTGGGGTTTTGTTTACAAATTAAGCTTCACGATATAAATTGCCATTTACCACGCAGTGAGGTGCACTTCTACGTGAGAAGCGTGTGCTGCTGTTCAACTTCCAAGAGGAATGAAAGAAAAATGATGTGACCATGACAAGGAACATTTTCTTTAGTGTTGCCATTACAATGAAAAGGACCTCTTCACCTTTTCTCTGACTCTACATTAAAAAGAAACACACGATAAAGAACACAGAGGACACCTCACATTTTGTGGTAAGGATTGCATCTATTAGCCCCCTGTAGCTTGCTCCGAGTATGCCACTCCCCCTCTACCAACACATGCTTTATCTAACAGCGATCAAATATATGCACAAAAAAACTGGGTAAACATGCTAAAGCTACTGTTTGAAGAAAATGAACGTTCAATAAACGATTACCTACTGCGTTTGTGATGCATGCAAAAAAGAAAAATGTGATGACATGTCATGTAGTGACTGAACACTGGGACGCCCCTCTCACGAGATTCTCTTTAAGCAGGCCATCGTGGGATTTCTGACTAAGGAAACCAAAGCAAGACACTACTGAAGGGCGGGTAGACCAATCATGTGTGCTTGGAGCAAACATACTCATTGACGTTAAGACTTTTCAGTGACTGTTTGGTTTTGACTAAGAAATGTGTACTTGGAATAAAAAAAAAAGAAACACAAATCCATTCTGTTTAATCGTATCATTATTTATGACTCGTTGTCTCGTCTTTGTTATGTGCTGTACAATGTAAACTTAGGATGATGAATGGTTGGTTGGGTATTTCCTGCCCATATTCAGTTTTTCCATTAGTCATCATTTCTGCTGTAACTACCCACCTCACCCTCAGCCACCAAAAACCAGCCACAAGAAACAAACACTGTCAAAACACTCATTAACTTCTTTGTTTAAATAAAGCCCACACTCCGTGTAAATACCCAGAAGACCAAGCTGGAATCTAAATTGTGACCACACAAATACCACTATAGTCAGTGAAGTTACCGGGGAGTTGAGCTTTTTACAACTTCCATAATTAGTCCCGTTTTTATCTCGTTTTAAAAATGCAATCAGCTGTTTCACAGGGATTTTAGCAAAACTGAACTGCACTACTTTATAGTGTTTACGGTACATTTAACGACTACAATTATGGTTTGAGTAACACTCGGAGTACTAAGTGAAAGACAAAGGTAAGCAACTCTGTTCCATGTAAACTTAAGCTAGTCTGCTCAGTGGCATTGTTATGGTTGTAAGGTTGGGATACAGAGCAGCTCCTTGCTTCTCTCACATTATAACAGTTTTAAAGATTTCTGCCAAGCAGGAAGAAGGATTTAGAGCGCTGTGGCGCTGGCCGGCACACTGGGCCATCCACACTTCTTTTACCACTAGTACGTATTGTCTTCTCAAATGGCAATATAAAAGTAGGAGGCCATTTCACAAGACAGTGGAGTGCTGTGAAAAACAGTCACACAAATTTAAGCTATAGTTTTGAGTAAAAGGTCCCTGGCAGCTGTGGCTCCAAATCTCTCACCCCCTTTAACTGTCACATAATGGCTGTAGTGATGTACTGCAATGCCTGCCCACTACTTAGTCGTTATCTATTGCTGTACAGTAACAACAGGGCTCCTTCTCCTTAATATGCCACTTTTGCTAGACTAAAATATGGAGAGACCTTTTTACAAGCACTCCACAAAAATACTCTGTCTTCGGGTGAACACCTCACTCCGTTAACATAATACATAGAATGACAAAAATGAAGTGAATGGCAAAATAAGAGATGGGATTCAATAGAAAACTGCCCCATTATACAAAGCAATTAATCAGTTACTGGGATTGAATCAATATTCTCCGCCCAGTTTGGCAGCCTGACAGCACTCAGGTGTAATTAAAACTGTTGCTATTGACAAATCAAGATGGATGGAGCGTTTGCTGCCTGCACTGATCAGCTCTGAGAGTGATTCACTCTGCGTGACAAACCTGTGGGACGGGTTTTGGGTTTTTTTCATGCGTGTGCATCTACATATGTGTGATCAGGTATTGCATCAGTGAATGTGTGCACGGTGTCAGTAAGGCTGCAATTAGTGTCCTTAAGTTGAGGTCAAGCACAAGTAATGCACGAGGTCGAAGCCCAGTGTCCAAACATCCATTTCTCTGTGCCACCTTCTATTATCACTGGGTTACTCCCATTAAGCTGACTGCTAAGAGTGTTAAATAATTTGGTCATGTGCAAAGTCTATCCAAGCAAATGATGATCAAGATGTTAATCTAATCTAATCTAAATTTAGGGAAGTGCTCAAGTGTAAAGTATACAGGAAAGCTACGAAAGTATGTCTTTCTTTCAAAGTGGAACATTTTCTTCCACCTTTCAGAGTCACAGATAAAATAGGAATCTCAATTAGAAGGTGATATCAGATTCTAAGCCTTTAAGATGATACCAGCAGGGTAGCTGAATGTGATGGATGAGCAGCTGGCTAAGAAAGCAATCAGGAGCTTGTCAGCCTTCAAGGGACAAAAATGTCACACACACGCTCACAAAAGTTTCAAATAAAGGCTTTGATTAGCTTCCAGTTAATTGGTGATGCTGCGATCACCTTTTTTTTTTTTTCCCCCCCCCCTCTGCCTCATTCCATCTTTCACCATCTTTCTTTTCACATAAGACAACATTTGTAAATTACATCTGCAAAAAAATAATTTCAACAGTGCCTGGTGTTTACATGGAGCTTGGCAGGAGTCAAAAGAGCTCTTCAAACGCAATATCAGAGGCGTCAATGATCAGTGCAAAAACAAAAATGCCAGAACATCCTTTTTCAGAAATGTTTTATCGGTGAGGGATCCGTGCCTTAAATCTCTTGAGACCGGCCCTTAAGCATTAAAGAGAACAAAAAAAAAGGAAAATAAGAACAATGTTTCATGAATTTAAGCACAATTTTCAAAGAAGTGTCACGCAGGAGTCATTTATTGCACTATTAAGAAAGGAAGACGATTTCGATCCCACACAGCTAATGCATTAAAAAGGCATCACATTAGTCCATTCCCGGTTTCTACCTCTCAGTCAGTTAAAAGGTTAACATATTAACACAGGGAAACAAATTAGCAACTGCAGAGAAGGCAATGCATCATTTAGTATACTTTTCTTTTAAAGCTTTACAAAATAAAGCCTGTAATTGTCAGGTATATGAAAAATTAAAGCAGTGCTTTCTACGCCACAGGCAAGTGCTAAAAACGAGGCAGGAAAATTAAGCGATATACAGAATCTTCTATAAAGTATCCGACATATAAAACTCCGATGTCCTGGTTGCTTTCTTGGGAAATGCTATAAATGTGTGAGCTTTAAAGAAAATCTATTTGTCTGTGTGCGGCTTACGTAGCATGAGCTCTGGGATAGCTTATTAGCTGTGAAAATTGTCAGAATGATGGCTTCCACATTGGTGCTTTGTTCTACAGTAAAGCAGTATAGACTGTACATCGCCAGCTCTCACTCGAGCTTAAGACCAATAAGAAAAGGATGCACTACCCTCTGCTGCTGTTCAGCAGAAAACTCTCAAGGAGGTAGACGTCCAAATTAGCGAAACACTGACAACAATGAGCTTACCAAGGACCAATTTATTTATACAATCAACCAATCGTACTGGGATTGAAGTGATACACACAGACCTGTTCACATTTTCCCTAAACGGTCTGAAATTCTTTTACATGTTTCTCCAACTGGACCAGTCCTACATAACAATTGTGATTAAATGAAGCCAATTCTGTGTAAAAGAGAAGGCCCGGAGATGAAATGCATGAGTCGCTTATTTATAAAGAAAAGAAAGCATTTTGATGTGATACCTGGAGAGAAAGAAGAATCCCCTGTATCGAAATGTTAAGGCAGCGCCGCACAAACATATTCAAATGTCATTAGATGGTTGAATCTAAAACTCTGCCTTATAGAGTTTATAGAGAAAACAGAAAGCCCATTCACACCCAAATGAATAAACACACTCATTTTGTATATAATGTGTGAGTAATAGCTCATAACAGCAAGGTTATCCTTCACATGCATCCGGAAGTGGAAAAAGTCTCACGTTCTAATAGTTCTCTTCATTCTGCGATATTATTATGTAAAGCATAAAAATGTATTCTCTCATCAAATCAAAGCACCCTACAAATCAAAGTTAAGGCAATTACAATCTTATTCCACCCTTTCAAATGGCAACAGCTGTTTCCCCATGGTCAAAATTGCAGCATAATTGCACACGGTAGCATATGGTTATGGCTGATTAATCCAACTGGGGGTGAAGGCCCATTATTCCTGCATGGGATGGGTAAATAGGCAGTGGATCCAAGTGCTGGATAGACGGGTAATGGGATGGCGAAAAAGGGAATGGGCCTTTGATGAGATGTCTGTCAAAAATGGCGTGATTGTCAGAATCGATCAGACCCTCTACCGTCCTTATCTAAGTTTTTAAAATGATCTGCTTGTCATCCGTTTGCTTCACCACAGACTAATGCCAGTGGTACAAAGCTATGCAGAAAGGAGGAACAGTTTAGTCCGAGCCCCTTTTATTATACGATATGCATTGCCGTAGGCATTTCCAATTTAATCCCCCTTCATGAACTCCATGAACTACTAGCAGAGACATTATTGTAGCTCCAGGGGAACCCGGCGTGTATGCCAGAGATGTGATAGTTAAGACTGCTTACTGGTCTGTGGGCTTAGACTGGCCACCACTTGTAAACAGACGAACACCCGCAAGCCCATAAAGCTAATGTATGCATTCAAATTCATAGTTCACCGGCAAACACACTCACACAAAACACATCCCCCAGGGAACAGCAATTACAGGGTTCATAGGTGGTTTCCAAAGCCTCCAGCCAATCTGAGTGCATTTCAATTGTAAACACACAAGGATCCACATGAGTGCATTGGGTTTGGGGGGCTCCTGAAGCTAGTGTCACTCGAAGGTCTGTGCTCATTTCCATCTAGCCAGATGAGGGATGATGATGGTAAACAGGCCTTGACTGTGACTCCCCCCTGCCTGTTGCGGGGTGCATAATGTCCCACTTAAACAGTGAGGGAAAAGTTCAAGTCTGTAATCACATTCATACCTCCCGCTTATTATTTCATTGAAGTCATTTTGGGGTCTAATTTGAAGGACGTACGCAAGAGCCGATCATGCTCACTATGAGGTATTGTGCATTGGAATCCCATGTGTGTGGCAAAGAAGTACAGAAGGCCCCCAGATGCTAATTTAACAAGCTGTGAGAGTGCACAAGTGTGGCTTGGCTTGCCTCAGCAAATATGAAAACACAGGATATGCTTTCGGCACAGTGATATTAAAACAAGGTGGAATGCCCTACTGTAAATCCTTCAATCCATTCTCAGTGCATAAACCTTGTTCATGCCGAGGCTTTATTGTTCCAGCTCACACACAGTAGATCGAAAAGGAGCAGAGGCTTCAAAAGAAAAAGAAAAAAAACACTGTAGTGTTCTTTCTGAAAAGCCAAGTACAATAAACATGTAAGCTATCAGCGTTCTCCATACCGTACATCAAAGGGTAAATACTAACACCTGTAAATAAAGGTGCACAAAATGCACAAGCTCAGCCTTTACAAATACATTCTTCAAACCACCTTCAACTTCTACTGTGCATGAAAACGTGCACTCACCAACACGAGGAACAAATGGAGCAATAATCTCTGTGCAGGTAATCTAACATGGCCTAGTGCAAAGCAGAATGATCAAAGAAGACCATGTCAGAGAAAAAAAAGACAGTCAGCAGGACTGGTTTAATCCAGTATAGTATTTACCCCAATTAGACTATACAGCTGAACAATGAAGCCAACTCATCATCACTATTAAAGCCAAAAGGGAGAAGGGTAGACCCTCTGTTTTTGGATTCACAAAAATATTCAAATTGCTTTCAGTCATTCAGCAATGACCCTTGTCTCTTTCAGTGTATACTGACAATTCCCAGCTGGTCTGGGTGGCCTCTTTTCCCATTCCCAGAAGCCAAATTAATAACCATGCAAAGACAAATAGGACAGCCACAGCAAACAGACTCCTTTGTGCCATGTTCCAGGCAGTGGGCAAAATGACAGCGGCTTAAAGAGACTATTTGTGAATTAGGCTACTACATCATCGCCTCAGTTTGTTCTGGTCAAACTGTCTGGACTGCACAGCACTTAGAAGCACACGATATTTTAGAATAATCTGAATTTTCCAATCAAAATACCTCTTTTTGAGGTTACATTGTTATTTCCAAGAGAGGAGCTGGTTGAAATTTTAGGATTAAAGTTCTGACAATGTTCCATGAACTGAAAATGACAAAAAGGGAGAGTGTCTGGAATGCCAATGGGGGAATTTAGGTAAGCAATCACAGAACAGAAAGTTGTGAAATGGTATTGATTATTCCTCTCTATTGTTACTTTGCAGCACCCTCTAGGAAGGGAGTCGCTGTTGCTGGCACTATTTTTATGCCACCTCTCTTCACGTTAAAACCAAGTTCTTTCTTTCCTATCTAGGTGCATCAATGTTTACACTATTTTGTCACAAAGATCAAACAGCAGACCACCATAATCAGGATCGTTTTCCTCCTCTTCCTATTCTCCCTCTGCGATGATTCTCCGGGGAAGTGACAGTTCATGTTCTGTTGGATCTACATCACGAAAAATTGTTCATCCTAATTAAATAATTCACTGTCCAATTTAAAGAATAGCCTCTGACTTAAGCAAAAGTACCACGTGTGAGCAATACAAGTCTATCAAAGTCTTTTTATGTTGATAGTGTACAGAGAGTGTTTCTTTATATTTCTCTTTGAAGTGTTATAAAAAAAAAATAATAAATTCCCCCTCTCACCCCTGTAGGCGGTCTACCCTTCAAGCTCAGAACCTCTACCAGAGGCCTGGGAGCTTGAGGGTCCTGCGCTCTTCTGGACAGAGATCTCCGATGTTGTTCCTGGGATCTGCAGGAGTTACTCGCCTAGCTTGGGAGTCACCGCACCTAGGGCTCCGATTACCACTGGGACCACTGTTACCTTCACCTTCCACATCTTCTCGAGCTCTTCTCTGAGCCCTTGGTACTTCTCAAGCTTCTCGTGTTCCTTCTTCATGATGTTGCTGTCACTCGGAACCGCTACATCTA
>VOQK01013257.1:10770-23087 GCA_015052645.1 Benitochromis conjunctus
TGAAATATCACAACTACTGCATGAGATCTTGTCATATTTTCAACAAATATTCACGATTTCCTCAGGATCAAACCTACTGACTGAATTCAAAGTGAATCTTCAGCTTATACCTTATACCTTCAGCATATAACATATAGTTTTAACATTATGAATTGGTACCATTTGTTCCAGTCAACACACACCATAAAGGGTTTATGGTTTAAAAATTAAAAAATTTGATCCATTCTCGTGTTTTGATATTCTTTATTGATCCTCATTATCCACTTTTTTTGTCAGTGTTCATATGTACAGTACTTAGTCAGTTGGAGAAGATCTTATACTGACATAAAGTTTAATATCTTTCATTTGTCTCTGTCTCCATTATTGTAAATTTGCATAATTCTCACACAATATGCGGTGTAGAGATGAGGACCCAAATGCAGCACACAGGAGGGAGATTATAGCGGAGTCCAAAAATAGTAAACTCTAGTTGGTAAAACAGGAATCAACAGGATCAACAGCAGGCCGAGATGATCAGGAGAGGAAAACCACAAACTCGGAAGTTTGTAGAACAAGATGTGAAAGAAACCTGACCTTCAAACTAAAACAGGAAATAAACAGAAGAGAACTAGCGGTAGAGATAAGACTCACATTAGACATGATGACAGGGAGGACAAAGGCAAGCCTGAGATGACAATAAGCACAAGAAGAAACAATAAACTCAAAAAGGAACTTAATTTAAAACCATCAAATCAAAACAAACACTAGAACAAAAAGTCATCCAAACTGGCAGCAAAACGCAGGAACCAGAAATCAAATGATACAACAAGAACTAAAGAATGAAAATGACATAAACACAAAATAATAGACCACTTGTTTCATTTTCTATTTGAGCCACTGATTGATGTCTCTGATGGCTGTTTAGTTTGTTAGATCTCCTTCTCCCCAGCCACCTCTTTTAGCTTTTCCGAGGCGTTCCCAGAACAGCCAAAAGATCTAATCTCGCCGGCATGTCCTGCGTCTACCTCAGGGCATCCTCTCGATAGGAAATGTCCGGAACACCTCACGTAGGCGGGATCCTTGTCAGATGCTTGAAGCACCTCAGCTGGGCTCCGTAGATTACATTAAACACATTTAAAGTAAAAATTGAAAAATTGTTGAAGTGAAAGGTAGGAAAACTTCTCATCTTTAATATTCCATTCATGGAAATTGGTCAACATAACAAAAAGAAATCCTGGTATTTTGTTTTGGTTAATTTGCATATTCCTCCCAGCATACATTGCATTGATGCCACAACGGTAATACTGATGTTCCCAGTCTCATAGTGATCGTCGGTAAAACCTGAATAGAGGATGCTGTTTGCATTCATTCCTACGTGTTCATGTTAAATATTATGTTATTCTTTCTTGAAATAAGTCAACAAGAACAATTTTAGGTTTGTTAAATTACAGAAATTAAACTGAATTGATCAGCCATTTGTTGCCTTCTATTTTCTGCTGCTTATCCAGGTTTATACACGTTGGTGCACTGTCACTTATGAATGAAGACCCTGATATGGTTGAAGTTCTCCACATGGGACAGCAGATCCTCACTCATCGAAAGTGGGCTCTCCATCTTTTTCCAGCCGAGAAGAAAGGCCTCAGACTTGAAGTTCTTTTTTTTGTTGTTTTTATTTCTTTCTTTATTTTTGTAGTATTCTAATTTTCATTGATTCGTATTTGTTGTTTTTCGTTTTTGTTATAGCTAAAATATTGATTATATTTGATGAACAAGGTAAATACTCCATCGCTATCAATCAAAATAAGCATGGTAGCATGGCATCCATTAGCATGTTGGCATTTAGCACAAAGTCAAGCCTGTGAAGTGTGAATTTGGTCCGAAGTTGAGCTAAAGTACGTGTCCCTGTATCCATTATAACTTCTTAGTTCCTCTGAACACCCTTGATCTGAGGGAAAGATTGATGAGGACACCCTCAGAATTGAAGCAATGTCATTATGCCAACTTTACTGCATCTCCATCGCGGTGGAAAAAAGAGAAAGTGAGTAGCTAAGATGAGTAATTAAGAGTGGCAGAGAGCATGAAGGAGAGCGACAGAAGGGACAGGAGGACTAATCCTGGGCCATTTCTTCTCATCTCTCATGTAATCCCGGAAACACGAAATAATAATAAAAAAAGATGCAGACAGAGAGCCGGAGCAGGAAATGACAGCCGATAAACAGCCTTGGCTGCTGCCTCCATTAGCCATCATTACATTGCCCACCTTAGGACAGGATATCATTTTCAAATGCTGCCCAGATCCGGTGAGAATAAGGAGCCCAGAATTATCACAGACGTCTCATAAATAGACGTGTCGTATCTGTTCAATCGCTGTCTGGGGGGAATTTTTAAATTACCCATCTCTGGTCATTTAAGGGAAAATTTCTGAATGGCCTCTTCATTCCCCCATTTTCGTTGGCTGAATGAAAAAGGAAATAGTTCCTTCTGTATCTTGATTGTGCAAAGATAGGTTGTGTAACATCCATGGAGGTCTGGCATTTACAGCCACAACACGTCATGAATTCACAGGGGATGAATTATTCTGCAGCAGCATGGTTCGTATGGTTGAGACTTAAATCCCTGATGTCAAGAAGAAATGAATTTTTGAGGTGTTTTTATGTGCCTAGAAGAGCCCGGAAAGCAAGGTAAGAGTTTGACAATTTGATAAAATGAATCCCTTTCACTTGCCACGTTACTTTTATTGTGCACCATGGTTCGTTGGGGCAACAGTGGCAAATAAAAAAGGCCAGAAACATCCGCCATAATCTGACTAATGAGAGCATTTCCACTAAAGCAATTGATTAGTTGACCATAAGGGTACAGAACTAAACAATTCCTTATAAATTGTGAACATTAGCTTTATTTAACCGTAGACAAACAATCAGACTAAACTGATCAAACAGGCCAGTCAGTTGTACACTTCTTGTCTGATTCACTCTGACTTTGAGTAATTGCGCTAACGACTTCCCAAAAGCTACCTCGTTGGATCCAAGTGGTGCTCTAGTCACCATTATGCAATTGTTGGCCCTTGATGCATCAACTACGGTAACACTGGAAAAAAAAGTTAACAGGTTTGCATTGGAAGGGTGTCTTGGCATTTGTTCAGACTAGATTAGAGATCAGACGCTGCATCAGGACCTTTGTTGTTTTGGTTTGTTTTCACTCTTTGGGAAGGTGAAAGTCACAAAAAATACTCGATAGGTTTCCATTTTGTGGACAAATAAGCGTAAAGTTAAAGTTTTTGGATGTCCGGGTCAAAGCCCTGTGGCATGACCTAAAGAAGGCTTTACAGTCACAACATCCAGAAGCATTCCAGCCACACCCTGGACACACAGGTCAACAGTCCATTCCAGTGCCGGTCCCATAATATGAAACACAATGGAAGGAGAATGTTAGTCCTCTAACAAAACAGTTTGAGTTATTCAAGGAAATATTTGATGGAGGTTATTGTTGCTGTATGAAGCCCACAATCTACTAAATACAAAAGTCCATTGGTGTTTTCCATCCTGACTGAGTGATTACTCAGCCTGCTGAGTGAAGACATGAAACTGCTTATCTGTTATTGGTTTAGTCAGCTTGTGTTTGTCTATTTATGACACTGATGAAGCTCAGACTTAGAATCAATTAGGTATGTAGTCTCAGGGTCAACTGATCAATGGGTTTGGTCGATATGTTCTCATGTGATCATATTCTCATTGAAAATAGTGGCTGCTTCATAAGGAAAGTAGTGCTACATCTCTTTTGGGCAGTAGGAAGTGAAGACCACACCTACTGTGGACCACACCTGAACAAGTTTGCTTGAATAATTGTTATGTTTATTGAACCTTTACTCTGAATTTGCTCTAAACTAACTGTTAAAGTCATAGCCACAAGTCTTTGAAGTATCAGACACTTTGAAGCCGCAGTTTTTATGTTTATAATTTTTACATGTTTCTGTGAAGGACAATCATAAGCATTTCATAACTTTCGAGGAGTTCTATTGGCAAATAAACACAATTCATGCAAACAGTCAGTTTTTACTGTGTTGACCCTTCTTCTTTATAACTCATGCAGTTCTCCAAGGCATGCTAGAGATCAACTTCTGGGCTTAAATGATTGATGGAGGTCCATTCCTGCCTTATCAGAGCTCCAGCTTGTGGGCTTCTGCTGGTCCACCTACTTTATAAGGACTGACCACAAACAAAAAACAAGCTCTGTGTGATTTCAGCATGATAAAGCACCAAGTTACAGATAAGTGGCTCAAAGATTATCGAATTAACATTATGGATCCATGGCCAGGAAACTCCTCAGGTCTTGATCTGATCCAGAATCTATAGTCAGAAATCTCTGATATAATCTAATATAAAAAATAATCTAATTAGACTATTTGTTAAGCAGATGGTCAAAAAGTCATGTTTTAACTGGAGTTACTAGAGTCAAGACTTTTCCCACCCTCATGGTTACTCAGTGTGTTCACTGAAGACATGACTCATATCACTGACTCTGTGTTTTTACTTTAGTCACTCTGTTTGTATAAAATTGTGACTTAAATGAAGATCAGACCGCATTTTGAATTATTACTGCAGGAATCCAAAGGGTTCACATTTTTTTTGCAGCTGTATATATACATTTATCTGTGTGTGTGTGTGCGTGTGTGTGTGTGCGTGTGTTCTGGGGTGGAAACAATGGAAATTGGTTCTCCTCTTTCACTGTAACTCTTTGTTTTGCTGAAGCTGTGCAGGGGATATGACTGTGCACTCCTTTATCGTGTCTGAAGAGGAAAGAGAAAAATCACCCCACCGAGAACAATAGCTGCTGAAAAGTGACAGAGAGAGACACAAAGAAAGGGAGAGAGGCGGTTGAAATGGCAGCCCCTGAGATGGATGACGAGAAATTCCATCTCACAGCTTGCTTTTCCTTTTTCTTGTTTTCTTCCCCCTCCCCTGCGTCTGTTGGAAAATATGACCCAGCTAAAAGCCTGCACATACGCTACGCTCCTTAGCTTTTTGTTTGTGTAATTGCTTAAGTGCAGCCAATTACCATATCCTCGAAGAAGAAGAAGAAGAAGAAAAAGAGAATATAAAAATCACAAAACGCGTGAGTAACCCCCCCCCAAAAAACAAAGCACTGTAACTGTTTCTTCATTTCGAGGCAGCTCTTGTATAAAACGGTACAATTACGACCACATCTGTGCACCAGTAAGAAGTGACAGTAACAGCCTGAACTGTCTTTGTCTTCCACTTGAATTTAAATGCATGTTGTCTCTTCACATTTTTGCTTTATTCAGTCTGTCACAATGCAGGCTTAATAATTCACACCAGCGTGTCTTTCTGAAAAGTTTTGGGGTTTATTCTCCTAAAAGTGTGATTGATATTTTATTTTTTATTACTCCTGTGGATGAAGCGTGTGTACTCGAGTGTTTTCGTTTCCAAATCCACCAGAAAGAAAAATGAAAGAACACTTCTGCTGTTCAATTACTGCTAAATCACAATAATGATTAATACCTCGGTCCTGAACATTTATGAAAGGGGGACAGGTTCTTTCTGAATCAGCCAGTAGAGTCTCTGGGAGGAATCATTGATAAGGGAAGAAGATGATTTTTAAACACAGGTTTTTCTCACCACGTGGAGCCAGTTTTGCCTCGTCGCCTGTTGAGAATAAGCCCGTATTTTTTGAAAGGTGCCAGCTTTTTAGCACCAGGCTTTGTTGTTGTTTATTGGTAAAAATGTGTGAAATCAGTTCTAGGTTTGACATTTGGTATACATGTATGAATCTGTGTGGTTATGTACTTTCACAAATTCAAACAAGGCCCTCCAAAACACCGTGCTGGGAGAGTGAAACTCAATGTTTTGGATTCTTTGGACATTTTACTTTCAGATTCATGACAGATGCAGCTGATGGCAGGAAAAAGCTTTAATCACTTCAGCAGAAACTGGACATCATTGCAACTACGTTTAAAACCTTCACCCATAATATCCTGGTAATGACTGAAAGAGGAAGGTTTTGCTGACTCTTTCAGGTTTAGGGCATTTCTGATTTGGATTCAAATCCAGCTCTTCACAATATAAACTCTGTAAGCTGAATAATGACACCTACCCAATGCATTTCAATGTGAAGAGACGTGAGCTGGAAAATGAATCTAACCAAAGTGAAAGATGAAAGCGAGAAAAAGGAAAACCTGAAATTAGCTTAATCCAAACTGTTTGAGCTGCTCAGTCAAACATGGAGGAGGACATGTGACAACAGGACTGCGTCTGGCAATATCTCACCCATCTTTACGGACAGATGATGGCAGCAACAGGACGAATTCAGATGTGGGGGACACATCTTGTCTGGTTATTCCTCCGATCTCACTGGATGCAACATCATCTTGCACAAGAACTTCACAGACAACTGAATGTTGTTTGTGAAATTGTAAGTTAGGTAAGTAAGTTTCACGATTATACAGGTTGAAGTATGAAACTATGATGGGATGATTTGGCCCAGAATTATTTATTATTGCATCATAGCTTTTTCCCAGGCTGTATACAACAATCATTATGAATGTTATAATTAATTTAATTAGTGTAAACCGAGCCTGGATAAGCAGCTGGAATGGATTAACTAATTAAAAATGATTCATTTGCTGAAGCTCAATCAACAATCCACTGCCGAAACAATCTGGCGTTTAGTTTGTAGAAGTGCAATCACATAATGATCATTTATTTCTAACAAATGTAAGACTTTTGTTAACCAGTTATAAGATGCTTTAAAAACGCGGCCATTATATTTTATTACGTTTACTCAAATTTGTAGAAAAAGTCGTTAATTTCTGTTCAGAAGATGCTGAAGACTTTAACGCTCTCCGATCCCCTAAGAGATGACCTGTCAGCCCCGTTTCCTGGTCCACAAGTCTACTGTTCATTCGCAGATGACTCATTGCTCAGGCTCAACTCCTGATCATGCTTTTAAGCCTTTTTCTTTGTCATTTTCCACTCAGTTCTTGAATTTAATCTAATAATCCAATAGCTCTTTGTGCTCCTGTAGACATATCCTTCGGGTACATTTGCTCGTTGCTAAGAATTAGTGATTTACATAAACCGTTAGGAATGGCGTGTGTGGCCACACGATGAATATCAAAGAAATCAAACTAAAGTAGTCCATTTACATCTGAAGTTAACCTGGCAGCAGAAGCAAGAGTAGAATAATGAATTTGAGACTAAATAATCTAACAGCTAAGCGCCATTTAACTTAAATTGAGGTCAACTTCACAAACAGCAACTAAGAAGTGCGCTGAACATTCCTGACACAAAAGAGGCATTTTAAAAAGCACCAAAAAGTGTCTCCTGTGTGTTTGCAGGTTATCGGTGAAAGAGAACAAAAGTGACCTTTTATTCAGCCGAGCAGCGGGGTTAGAATAAATCGTGCAATGTAAATGCTCGAGTTAGCAAACAGTTATAAAACTATGTGTGTTCCTAGGCATTATTTCAAGTTATTTTAACTGGCTGTGCGTAAAAAACAGAAAACCTACGCTGTTTTTAATATCCCTCAATATGGGCAAGCGTGAGGTTGATGGCAGAAAGAAACATCAACTCAACTGTGACTGTGCGGCACAATTGGTGACATGATTGTTTTACTAAGAGGTTTCCTTCTTTTGATGTCTCCTAGAGGAGGTTGGGGTGGATGGTGGGTATAGACTGCGATGTACTCTGACTTTTTTCTGGACTCTTGATATTGGTTTAGGTTTTGATCAGGTTACCAGCTGTAAGTGCAGACAGGGTGGACAGCAGGTGTTAGCAAAACAAACTCAACAGTGAAAAAAGAGCAGCTTCAGTATTAACAACATTTCAGTATTACACGGAGTAAAAACTGCATTTTCTGCTCCTCCTTTGTTCTACAGAAACTCAATTTTTGTCATTATTTATAATAAATTCACTTCAAGGAGACAGTTATATAGAAATGTATTTAATTTGTGTCCTCCATTGTACTGAAATTATGTTTGTAAACATGGCGCATGTAGAGGAACTAAGATTATTAATGTGAAAACATTTCAGTTTTAACTGTTTATGGAGAAAGAGAAAAACATGTCCTTGGGATGGATGCTTTTCATTTACCAGCCAAGTTTTGCATGATAAGCTTTTTTTTTCCTTTTCTTTTCTAGGTATTCAAACAAACTAGTATACTACCAAATCCTATGAAAGCTGGTGAAGTACTGTACTGAAAAACTGCAACTGGTGATACCTTATTCATGTATCTGTGTATAACATCAGTCTTTTTTGCAAATATTAGATTTGTGGGAAATAAAACTGTGTGAATAATGATTGTTTTCTTGTTACACTATTATTCCATAGATAAATATATGTTTGTTGTTTCCATCTGCTGTTTTACTGCTAGTTTCTTCTTCGTGGCTGACCTTGTGTTCTGCACTTCCCGGAACCCTCGCAGACACCTTCCTGCTCTCCTGACGTTACGAGACGAGGTAATCCGTCTCACCCTGCGTTGTTTCAAACCAGAAGAGGGAGTACTGTTTCACTCGCAGAGTCACAGCACATCCAAGTTTGCTGGCCTCTGTTATTCTTGAGCACACATTTCCTCACAAAGCCGAGCTTACCCAAACAATACGAAGGTAAACTGCTGGACTGGTGGTTTTTTTTTGACTGGGATCAGCGGTCTGTGTGCTTAGAATGAGAAGGAATTGGAGGTTTGATCTGAAGATGGTGATCCCATCAAATCTTCACCTTCCTATAGGCAAATTTGTGTTTTCTGCCTTTTCGTATAAAGAAGTGTCACCAAATATGAGGAGCAGCTATTGGACCTATCAGTGCTAAAGTACTACTCACAGTCCATCTGAGGTGTTTGATCCTCTGTGACTCTCACGTAAACATAAGCAAACTGACTGATTTTTGACACCCTTACATGTATTTATGAAAATTACCACCAACCTGATGGTCCTTAAAGACTCCGTCTCTCAGGAAAACCATCTGTAAATCCCAACTAAACATCTGGATTTACACGTTCACAATATCTGTGCGGCACAAACGCACTCAGGCTGCAATCTTTTGATTTATGTCTGACAGACATAAGTCGATTTTTTTTAAGTTACTTTGCTTGTTGTATCAAATATTTAGTTTTGTGCTTTTCTTTATAGTTTTTAAGAGTTTTAAGTTTTATCCAGAATTTCTTTATTTTATTTAATTTGCCTTTTTTTAATTGTCTTACCTTTTTATTTGATTACTTAGCTATTTTTATTTAATTGTGAGTTTTAATTGGTTTTATTTTGATATATTCTTATGGTACTTACTTTTTGTGTCCAGCCTGTTTTGTCTCTGGGGTCTGTCGTGTGTTTCCATGTCTGTTATGCACATGTCTTTGTCTGAGTTTCAGTGTGCTTGTCACTTCCTGTTTTATTTTGACAGTCCCTCGCCTCATGTGCGTTGCGTTTAGTTTTGCTTCCCCTGTTTCGTTAGTTGGATCTGTTCCAGCTGTGTTTTCCACCTGTTGCTCAAACTGTCGTTGTCCTGTGTATTTAGATCCTTAGTTTTCCTTTGTTCCTCGTCACGTCGTCATCTCACCCTCATGTTGTGTGTGTTAGTCAGGGTTTGTGGTTTCACTTAGTTTACTTCAGTTCAGCTCTGCTTGTTGTATTGTACAGTCAGCCAAGCTCAGCGTGTCTTAAGTTAAGCCTGTCTGCCAAGTCCTGCATTTTGGGTCCTCTCTCTGCGTGCCACACAACCAGCCCATGACACTATTACCCACTGCAATGATTTTAAGACCAAAATTTAGATTAACGGGTGACTCTTTAATGCTTTTATTAACAACAATTTCAGCAGATGTCCTCACAGTCAGGATGTGTGTTCGTCTCTGTCGCTGTTTTAAACTAAATCTGAACAAACATCTGCAGAGATATGGAACATTTCAAAGATTATGTGCAGAAACTCAGAATATTTACAGCAAAATGCCTCATTTGAAACTGTGAAACTGCAATGTCTTCTTATGGAATAATTACCAACAAATCACAATCAAATAAAATAAAATAAGAAAATAAAAAGAGGAAATAATAAACAAATGCAAAAACATATAGATTTTATCACCGGGCTATAGAGTTATACTGTCAGTATATTGTAAATAAATTAATTAATAACAGCTTATCCTTTACATACTGGCTAAAGTTGGGGTGGCCCAGCATAAACAGCTGTAGCTGCTACTGAACAAGACCTCTCAATAATTTGTGTTGGTGGAGCCTTTCTGGCGTATTTCTAATGGAAATAAAAGTCTGTGGTACGGATCATCAAATAGTTATGCTGGTGTTTTTAGTATTTTCTGTTTCTAATTAGCAGATATTTGCCTTGGAATGAGGCTTGCTAATGAATCTGGGTAACATTAAGCAGATGTAAGCTGAGTCACCCTTTTGGCCAAATATCATCACTTCTGGCTCCAAAAGAACCAACATCATGGTGTCCAACGTGCTTCTTATTTCATTTTCTTATCTATAAAAGTGTGTATGGGCCTAACACAGTGAAATGACAGTTCCTAAAGCAGTGCAGATAGTGTGGAAATACTGTTAGTGACCTCTGTGAGTCCACTGAATCCAAGCTGCAAAACTGTGTATACAGCTTCAGAGATTTTCAGTCGAAATCAATTGAAGCTCTTTTTGTATTCTGCTCTGCTCCAAAATTTTGCCCTGCACTGTTGTTCCTGCAGAAACGGCCTGGAAACTATCTGTAAAGATGCCCCCCTCCAACCCTCCCTGTGCATCAGTGCTCCTCTTCCCATAGATTCACTATAGCCTTGGTGCCACGGCCATTATCTGCAGAGGACAGAAAAATAAACACAAAGGCCAGATTGTCATCGACCGTTGGTGCCAGACATGCCAGAGGCCTTGAGAAGTGAGCAGAGGGAGAGGGACCAAGCTGAGGATGAAAAATCCATCCGGAGGGTGGAGAATGGAGCAAGATATATGGCAAAAGTTTGTTTAAAAAATGTTACGGATAGAATTTCTGCCTTGCCAGCCATTGCAACATGCCCCCCCGACAAACACACACACCAATAACTCTTTCCTAAAGCTTGTGAAAAATTGTAGACCATAAAAGAGAAACATGGCTTCTTCTTTTTCAGGCTTTGTTTACCTCGTTTCCTCGCTAGCTATAAAGCACGGAGAGTGATGTATCTGTCAATGCTCTGATGGTATGTTTGGGGAGCGCGGAGGATAGAGGTAAGGGAAAACACATCGCAACAGCAGCAGCAGGAAGTGACACGCGCTTAGAAGCACACACGCACTTAGAAACACATCCCGACTCTCTCAGACATGCATTTACTAAGTGTTCCCTCACACACACACAGACACACACAGACACTTACAAACACTCAAAGCCCTGCAGGAGTGCGGCGGCGTCTGTCAGTGTGGCAGGACGCCGGGCTTAGTGTGCTCCGTGGCGTGTGACCACAGCTGCCTCAGCCACTTCGCACTGTGTTTGCAGTGCTTATCTGAAGTCAGGGGCCAGGTCGCGAGGGGTCACAGCTCTTATACACCACGCTGATAGACTGGCTAATGAAAAAAGCTCCCGGCACAGGAGCCACACGCGCTGAGAGCAAACACTCAATAACCTGCTGCTATGCATTTTACTCCGACTCATCCTCATCCACATTCTATGAAAGCCGCTGACTTCACACATTCCTGTCGGCTAAAGCAAAATAAGGAAAAAGACTTGAATCAAAGATGATGGTAATATCAGTCAGGTTGGGTCAAGAGGTCAAGAAAGACAAATCAGGGAGGGCTCAACTGTTTTAAAAATGCTTATAAACGATAAATTGATTTGGCTAAATTAGCTAGTTATTCTGATAATTTGCTAACTCATCTATTCAGTGGGCCTCAAAAGGCCTTTCAGTTCATATATTCACTTCTCTTTTAATTTTCACTTCTTTCTTTTTTCATTTTGAGCTCCTAAAAGAAATTATCGACCACCTAGCTGCTAAATGCCCCCATCCTCAGTGCCAGTTGTTATCGCGCCACAGTTGTTATCTGCTTAGTTAGCTAACCTGGACAACAAGCTAACCTGACAACTTGTTTACTTATTTACTTAACTTGACCTCCCAAGGGCTTTTTTGACTTAATGGCAGTAAAAAAATAAAGACAGCAGTATTTGATATTTCTAGCCAACTGTAGATAGATATCTGCTCCACTTTTAACTCTGTTTTGATTTTGAACTGACAAAAATATCTATTTACTGCTAAATGCCCAATTGCAGAGACAAGCTAGCAGCTAACATTGGTGTACAGTATAGCTGTGTCGTTTCTCATAGGGAGCAATCTCAATCAATACTAATACAAAATCTGTATGTGCTAAT
>VOQK01013257.1:38792-53318 GCA_015052645.1 Benitochromis conjunctus
GAAATCCTGCAGGTCTATGAGTGAGCAATGTCAACATGTTGACATTGCTCACTCATAGACCTGCAGGATTTCTGGCTTAACTCATGCTGTGATGATCCAACATTAATCAGGTTTGATTTGAGGGCCTATTGTTCACATTTAATAACCAAGCTCCATATTCACCAGCGCTTCCCATTTCCTTCAGGAAACTGAACCTAGGAGTAAAAGCCAACCTTCAGAGGTCATATGCACATCAAATCAAATAGAAACGATAAAGTAGAGACCCACACCCAGCTCTTTGTATCCCGCAAACTGTTTTAGTTCACTCTCATGGTTCTCATCGACCTCGTTTCAGCAGCTGCTTCTAGTTCAGAAGGAAAAGAATGCTTAGATAAGCGGACCAGCTGCCCAGCACTGAACAATAATTTTTTTTTTTTATGTTCCAGTTTACAACAATGGTTGCCTCTTCAAAGAGAGAACCTCGACAATGCCCTCTAAGTGAGGACTTGGTGACAGTGGTGAGGAAGACCTAGTTTTTAACAGGAAGAAGACTGGTTTGAGGTTTGAGGAAAGGGGAGAGAGCAAAGAGGAGCGCAGAGAGACCACAACAGCAAAGCAATGGCTAAAGTCAGGTATTTTCTTACAAAAATACCCCTGTCTTCCAGATCTGCACCAAAATGGGTGGTGCAGTGGTTAGCATTCTCACCTCACAGCAAGAGAGTTGCTGGTTTGAATCCACCGGACGCTTCTGTATCTCTTATCTGGAGTTTGCGTCTTCTCTCTGTGCTTTTTTTGTCCAGATACTCCAGCTTCCTCCCACAATCCACAAACACGCACGTTAGGTTCACTGCTCATTCTAAATTGACCAAAGGGTGTGGCCTGCCTTTTGCCCAGTGACAGCTGGGGTAGGCTCCAGCATTTAACAAGATGGATGGACCTGCACCAAAATCAAATTAGTTCTTCATTTGCTTGTGTCCCACCTCTCCAACAAATTTTATTCCCGGTAGACAAACAAATGGCACCGAACACATAAATATTCAGTGTTCGGTCTGCCTGGAAATTGATCTTCCACAGTCTCTGGTTGCCACATCCCTGCTAGTCTCCTCCTTTGTGTACCCCTCCTAACTGCCAGGAGTAGCTTCTTAACTAAAGTCAGTTGATTGGATAATGCTGAAAGTAAACACTTTGGCCAGTAAGAAGTAAATTGATAATCTAAACTCAGAGATATTTTTTATTCTCTTTGTAGTTATTTTTATTAACAATTAATATTTCTTGTTAGGAAGTCGACCAAACGCAGGCTCTAGGTGGGGTCAGAGTTCAGGTCTGTTCAGTAATCCTTCCAAAAGTGTGCAAGAGTAATTTATGCAGTACCTGAGGGCTGATGGAGATGAAAATTAAGACCGTAAGTAAAGGCAAATACGTTCTTTGATTTGAATCTAAATTTGAACCTTCTGCTTTTGGTGTATTAAGCCCTCGAGCCCTGTGTTCTCTGAAAATGAGATTTTGGCACAAAGGCCGATTTAGCTGCAAAAGGTTACGTATTAATTCAATTTTATGAGCTAGAGACCTGAACCGCATGTTAAATCTGGCCTTATCGAGTACACTGGAGTGTCGAGGTATGGATTGATAAGACAAAAAAATCTACAGCCTTAACACGCTGCAGGCCTGAAACTGTAATGATGGAGCAGCAGCATGGCCGACAGCACTGGCTCTTCTCCAAAGACTAACCACTGAAGGTACGTTTCCTCCAGCGTTTGGCACTGATACATGACCGGGTTTCCAGCCTGCAGTCACTGCCTCTCTAACACCGAGGCTTAGGTCCACTAAGCAAGACATATCTCCTGCTCATTCACTGTCTAAAAACCCCAGAGACGGCAAATACAAAAAAAAAGATCTATTTCATATCATAATAAAAGCCAGCGCATAATTCTATTCATTTTTGTGCCTAGATCAGTGAAATTCAAACTCTTCCATTCATTCCCAGAGAGCACACAGCACATACCAAAAGCCAAAGCCATTTACAGCAATAAGAGAGCGACTAAAAACAAGAGGCTGCATTACAGAAAGGGAAAAAAAGAGAGGGGATCTGGGATGTATTCATATATGCACTTGTGGCCAAAGTAAATGGACACTGGCTTCCATTTTGGATCCTCCGTGACTTGTTGACCTTCTCTGGGAACCAGTCGCTGGAGGCAGACAAGACATTCTTACAGAAACACGCCTGTGGTGGATATAGAGAAGTAGAAAAGCTGTTTCTTTGCCTCTTTCATTTACTTTCATACCTTCGAGGTGGCTTATAAGCCACTCAGACCACAGGGCCAATTTCAGGTGCAATTTCCTGGCAGGTCGAGGGCAGCTGCGCTCAGAACCTTGAGTCGAGCAGGGTAATATAAAAGCAAATGGACTCTTGCCCATTTAGACTCACATATGGTCACATTTCATGGGAAAATGAGAATATGGAACATCACAGAGCTTTCAAATCATGCTATTCTTTCTTGATGACAACTATAAACTTATAAGGGTGTCACGGAGCCAAAATGCTGCCCTTTGTTTTCTAATCCCCATCAAACTAAAAAGTCCAGACCCTGAAAAAGCAGAAAAGTCCCCAAACACTAACCTTCCCTTGTTGTATTTGGCACCTAAACATTTGCTTTGCATGTCTCTGTTGGCTCTCGTCCTCATCTTTATGGTCAAGGTTTGTGGTAATGTCATGCAAATGACATGCAGGGGCGATTTGCTGGACACGTTTGGGCCTGACTGTTACATCTCAGTGTTAACTTACTGTGACACACGAGCCAGCCGAAGCATTTCGTCACAAAAGCCAACAACAGCGTCCTCTAAGTCATTTTCAAGCCAGGTCCCCAGACCCGGGCCCGGCCCCGAGTCGCTGCTGGCTGGCCCCCAGGCTGTTTAGCTGACCTACTAATCAGAGAGTTATTCCCTAAATAGAAACAAGCCTTTCTGGAGTTCTGTGTCAGCACTTCTGCACAAAGGAAAAAACGTCCTAGCTCTGCAAACACAAAGACACAGCCTCTGCGACCAAATACTGAAACCAGAAAAAGAATGCTCCATATATAACGTGTGCAGTCTGCATCATCACCTTAACCTTACCTGAATGACCTTTGATTTTAATCAGTGTGGTAATTTACTGATGGCTTTATGTGAAAAGCCTTCAAACTGTACTTTGCTGTACTGTGCAGCGACTTTAGATGAGCTCAATCTGCTGTGGCGTTCCCCTCAGTAATTAAAGATGACTGTAAATAAGGTCCGGGAATCTTCATGTGCAAACAATAAGTACTGAGTCACTGAGATGAATTATTGATCAATTTTCTTCCCGGTTCGTTTGTTCGTTCCAAGGCCGGATTATTCACTTAGGGACCCCTGGGGTGGGATGAGTTGTGGGTCCACAATCACCTTTGCGTGCGCTGTGTAAACATGTTTAATCACTGATTTATAGAGGAAATGCACCACGTGAGGTCTGGTTCTGTTAGTGGTGAAGCATCGTAAGAGTCAGCTTGACTTTGATGCCGCGAGTCATCGCAATACCGAGGCTGGTTGTTGGAAAATCTTTCCTTAACCTTTTCAAATGCAAATATCTAAATGTATATGTCTTTAGAGCAAGAATGTCAAACTCAATTTACTTTGTGGGCCACACACGGCCCACTTTGATCTTGAGTAGGCCGAACAAGTGAAACTCCCCTTTTTATCAGTGTAAAGAAGTTTAATTACACACTTAATCCCTGAGATTTTAGGGATTAGAAAAGGAAGCGCAGTTTCAACAGTATGTCTCAGTTCTTCTACATAACGGAGAAATGGCGCTATAGTAAATCTGTCGCCATGACTCTTTGGACTTAAATTATGAAAATAAATGTGTAAAATTACAGAAAAGTTCTGGCATGTCAATTATCACACTGTCCTGTATTCATGAAACAGAAACTTTAAGTCAATTCACAATTTTTATTATTATTTTTTTCTGTCATTTAACTGTTTATTTGTTACTCTGATGTAGCATGAATGGCCATGTGGGAGATCTTTATCAGTAGGAAAAGATGCAAAATTTATGAAACAGCTAAAAGTGCAAAATCTATGTCTTCCATCACAATTCCCAGCGCTGTACAGTAGACCGGATTGGAGTCTTTGATGGGCCACTTTTGACCCCCGGGGCCTTATGTTTGACACTTTTAAGAAGGGTTTTAGAAAGACAAGCCATTTTTTTCTCCAAGTCTCTGATTAAAGGAGGCCCTTACAATTAGCAGACGTTGTGTTGATTATATGAAGCTTTGTGATCATATAAAAAGTGACAGCTACATTAGGCAAAAGACAGATCTGGATCTCAGAAGGTTAACATAGCATAAACTGCTGTGCAGATATACGAGTATTGATCCATGTTTGGTGTATAAATGACAGTTGTACTGGCATCTAAGAGCCGTGTTAGCTGTAGTCACACAAAGACCCCATTAATCCCCACAGGAACTGATAAAACAGCCTCAGCTCTTGGTGTTGTTTGGTTCAGCTCATTAAACATTTGACTTTATATACTTTATGTCACCTGTTATGACTTAGCTGTGAAATCTAAAGTTCAAAAATTAGTTTGAACATTTTCAAGGACCCTGTTAATGAATTGTGATGTGAATATAGTTTTTCTGTTTTTCGTGTCTTAGGCTGTGAAATATATATAATGAATATAATATAATAAAAAAATAATACATATTTTTCTTTTCTTTTTTATTCAAAATTTAAAAAATGTAACTTTGAGTCTTTGACTCGTTTCAGTCAGCGCAACTTTGAAAGTGATGCATTTCGTTTCATGGCAGCCAAAAGAACTCCAATAAGTTAATCGTTGATGATAACCAACCAACCAAAAACAATCTAACACTGAAGCTGATGAAAAAGGTGATTCATTAAAATCACCCAGACTTTGGAAGCTAAAGGGATCCAGCACTTTTAAAATAAAAGCTTGGAGTTGTTCTGTGTAAGCAAACTTATGGAAGCAGAGTGAATTAAACCTTCCCTGAATAATCATCCATTTAAAAGTGTTTAATTATCACCTGGCAGAGCATCTGTTTGGGTGTTAAAGCAAAAGCAGGAGCACTCTGAAATGTTTCTTGGAGTGTGAACTTGTGCCTGAGGTTTTAACTTGAGCGTGCTAACAGCTTAGCCCTGACTGCAGTCTCTTTTAACGAGAGCGTTAACATCTCAGGGTGAAAAGCGCTCATTAAAAAAACATCGTGTTTATTCTGTTCTAATATTGCAGTAGAACACTTGCGCTGCACAAACTGACAGGGAAATAATTGAGAATAAAATAACCTTTAATTAGCCGGAAAGTGCAATAAAAGTGGTGCTCATAAATCTCTGTTTGAGTGGCAAAATAACAAGGAGTTAAAGGCCATTAGAAGTAAACATGTTGCACAGAAACATACACTACATCAGAGCAAAGCGGAATTAAATCCACGGGAGTTCCTGTTTGTGACGATGTGGTGGAAGTGTAACCTGCTGACACGCTGCAATGAGAGCCGTGATGATCCTGTGATGTGAAGAGATACAGCTCCTACCCCAGAACTGCAAAACAACACCCAGTGATAATCCATCTTTCTTTTTTTAATGCAAAATTATTCACTCATGAAGTCAGCACACACAGACTTCCTGATCCTGGACCAGCACACTGTGCATGGTGTTCCCAGAGAACAAGTCAGTGTAAAGTCTTATGTAAAATAACATGGAAGGTACTACGGGTTCACAGGAACTAATGAAGTGAATCTTGCCGCTTGCCTTCATAAAGGGAGGTTACGTGGCTCCCCTGGAGAGAAAAAACTATTCATACTCTTAAGGTTGAACCCTCCCTCTGCTGCCACGCTCACTTTAACAGTGTCCTTTCAGCCATGGAAACACAAGTCACCAGAAGTCTCTGAATGCAGAACTTTCTGACCATGCAGGCAGTCACATCGTCCAGAGGAAATCCCACCGAATGAACTCTCACTCCGCAGAGGTCGCAGACGGTCCAACGGACCTCAGTGGACAATTCTACAATTTGTTTGATGTGAAAATATTAAAGAGACAGAGCGCTGACGCTGCCTGCTGAGCCGCCATCAGTGGGAAAATCTGATTAAAGACAATATTTTGGCTAATGTGACCTGTGGATGTAAATTGAATCTCAGTGCCTCAGATTTTATTATGTGTTTACTATTGGGCCAGTTTACTGTTACTGCCAGTAACGTGTAGGACATTAAGTCTTAATAGAGTCCAAACAAGTGAGTGATATAACATTCACTCCCTGTAGAGATGTTATGGTGGTAAAAAGTATCCGTAGATGAAGTTGGACATTTTAACCACAGCCTATGGGGGCCGACTCACTTTCAAAGCCAGCTTCTAGTGGACATTAGAGGAACTGCAGTTTTTGGTGCTTTGCTGCTGCTTGGCTTTTAACAGACGAGACAAGACAACAATAAACCTGCACAGGCCAGCTGGTACTCATTTATTCTGAATGCATTTACACTTAAACACCGATCAGACTTTAAGAGAGCAGCTGAAACGTCTCACTTTCATCATACAAGTACGATTATCAGCTTGAATAAGGGCCAACACGCAGTTGCCTGGTTACCCACATTCAGAGGTTTTACACCTGTACAAGCTCAAAGACACTTCAGCCCGGCACCTGGAAGAAAAACATCTTGGTCTGCATCTACCTCTGTTTTATATTTCATTTGTGGCAGCAGAATGGCAAGAAAAGTTCTTCTGACAGGTAACCTACTTTTATTCGCTCAGGTGTGCACATACATACGTGGATATATATATTTACATACACGCACACAGTGCAGCGTGGGATTAAATCGGAATCCAGCGATCCTTTTTGATTCTGTGGATGACTACAGGCAATAGAGTGAGGAGAGGAAGGCCTGCATTATCCAAACACTGCTCTGTGATATCTTATGCATGGGAAATGAAATGTGCTCATGCAGCGGAGTGGACTGGTAGCGCTACATTACTTCTGCTCCTCCACTCATACATTTTCTCACCGCCGTCCGGCTGCTGCTGAATATAAATGGGAAATTTGGATGGAGCCGTCGCGGTTGCCGCTACTTCTGTGAGGTACTTGTTAAGTTAGCTTTTCATTCTAAGTGTTTCTGTCTGCATTCGGGCAGCCAATATTTTTTTTATCCCGAGTCCGTTTCCTGTCATATGTGGAGTGGTTGCTTCGCAGGGCGGATACAGTCTATTGTGAATGTGGAGGTGTGGTGTGGTGGCCAGAAATGACAATCAACACGGCGACTCCGCTCTATTGTGCCAGCTTTCCTCTTATTTCCTGTGTCGCCTCTCGTCTCCCACACTCAGGCTTCATTTCATTTATTAGCAGCAGCAGCAGCAGAAGCCTCCGCTCTACCATACAGGTACCCATACGCACATACTCCTTGTGACATTTCCTGTGGTAAGCAAATCTCCAGTCACAAGCTAATCAGCGCATTTTTCTTGATTGACAGGTCAACAAATCAACCCTCTTCTTCCTTGCTGCCTGTGCTGGTGAGTAAACACGCTTTCATGGCTGGCTTGAGAATGGCAGGAAGTGTGCCGTAAAAAGCGGCGGGACTTTGGACGTGACAAGAGTGCAGTTTCAAATGGAACAAAGGGAGAAATCCACATGGTCCGAGCACAAAAGGGAGGCTGCTGGCTGTCCTGCCAAGTGTGGGGAATGACAGCACACTTCCATATGGAGCAGTAAAGACCTGAAGGGAAGCATTGATTCTGAATCATGCCGGTATTGTTCTTCTCACTCAGGTGTCCAGTGAAAGCTGATATTATCACATCTGGCTTTGTGGAATATGGTCTCTGTATCCCTGTGAGAACCAGCCAGAGTTTTAGAGTTCGAGCCAGTTTTGAGAACCTATAATGCTTTAATGCTGAAAGAATAGACCAAAAGCATCTAACTTAGTTTTATTTACATAAACATAGTTGAAGTAGTGCTCATTGAATCATGGGAAGTTTCCCAGCAGGCTGAGCCTATAACAGCATAAGTAAGGAATGGTTCAGGGTCACCCGACTTCATCAGGAGCCAATAAATAGAAGCTCTCTTAAGTATTTAGTCTCAAGTGGCTTAAATCTGAAGACTCTCTGGTTCTTATATAAAATTTTGCTTGTTAATATCCACCAGAGCAGCACTCAACTTAGGGCTCAACTTAGCCAAATGCTAAACAGGTATAACCACCGAAACTGGAAGAGGTCACACAGAACTAGACCTTATAGTTCCCATGTTATAAGATATTCTCTGGGTATTCCATATAAGAGAAGGTCCTAGACAAACAGGTAGATATGAACAATAAACAGGTCACTGATCATCAGGTGGATGTTTAGAGGTTATCGGCGTAGTTATCTGGCAAATTGTGAAAACAACACGTTGTTTGTGCACTGATGTGATCTGGCAATGATCGGTTCCATGTGGGACTCAAACTGCAGTCTCTGCTGGAAAAGCAAAATGACTTATGCCCTTTAAACTTGAAAATCCTCAGCTTATGGACATGGACATCAATCAATTGATTATCTTTATGAGTATTTCCAGACCTGCTGTGAGACTGTTGGCAAAAGCACAGCATGTCCTCCAACTAAAAAAGTCATATGTGACGTTTTAAATGAGCCATGTAAGTGTTCCTTAAACTACACAGGAGTGTTTTGAGTTTAAAGGAGCTGGGCAGTGGCACAAACACAACTGTAGACCAGGGTACTCCAGGTCAGCTCAACCATTTTCAAGCTCCACTCTGGTTAACATTAACCACTAAAACTAATTGGTTAGTTTTATAAAAAGCTCATAATCTGGGTTCAAATAGACACTTTTACTAAGTATGTTTGCTAGTGAAGGCCTTACCTGAACAGCGGCATTGATGGAATCATGGACAATCTATCGCCCTGTGTTTTAGGAGATTGCCAAATGCCAAAAGTTTGTACTAGTACATTGGTACTAGTAGCCCTTTATGATAACATAAAAAAGTAACAGGTGGCTGACAAATTTAGCTGCTGTCAACAGTAAAGATTCCCATCTATATCCAACTGAAACAACTAATGCTAAACAGAGGTGGTGATCTACGACACCCACTATCGGCCATCCTGAGATGCCTCCCAGATGATTTCACCACCTTCCACACTTAATGACTCACAGGATGGTGTGGTTCGGCAGTTAAACACATGGGAATTTCCGCTCATCTTCAAAAACCGAAGAAGAAGTGAAGTCCAGTCGCCTTTAGACGACCGTGACCTGAATGACTGAGAGCCTGATTTATGGTAGGTTTTTCTTTCAAAACCTGTCAACTCTAAGTCATCATCGGTGATGAAAAAGAAACACTTCAGTTTTTGATGATTGACAGTTAAAATATTTTTTTTATCCCTGATTGCCAGTGATTTGTATTGATCTTTTGATTTCGTCATGGTTTCTGGCTGCTAGTGTTTTGGTTTCTGTTTTGTATTTCTAACTTTCTAGTTCTTTGTTTTCTAGCTCTTAGGTTTTGTTCCTGTGCCTCTCATGCTTAGTGTTGGTTTAGTTCTGTCTTCATGTTTATTTTCTCGTTCCCCAGTCGGTTGTGTCACATGTCGCACTTCGTTACTCCTGTCCCTGTGCTCTGTGTTCCCTCTGTTCAGTGTCAGGTCCGCGTCTGTGTGAATGTCTCTTGCTTCCTGCTTTATTTTGATAGTCCCTGTCCTGCGTGCTGTGTTTTCCCTTATCTCATGATCTCTGATTAGTCCCAGCTGTGTCTCCACCTGTTCCCCATCCTCTTGTTATTATACCTGTGTATTTTAGTCCTCCATCTTCCCATGCTTGTTGTCGCGCCGTACCCTCACTATGCTGTTTCTTGCCTCTGTGTTCCAAGTAATTTCTAGTTCCTGGTTTATTGTCTTATGTCTTAGTTTGAGTTTTCTTGTTTCTAGTTTTGTTTTTTATTTGTAGTAGTAATTTCCAGCAATAAAGCTGCCACTTTCAGTTAAATTTCCCATGTGTGAGCCCTGCGTTTGGGTCCTGCATCCTGCCTGCCACACAGCAAACCATGACAATAAGACAACAGTTAGGGATGGGGGTGATACTGACCCTCTGAGGGTTCATCTGTCACCATCTGTTAGTTGAGGTTAATTTTGCAACCTCTTATTATGAAAATTATTGGATAAATTATGTTAACACAGTGTGAATATAAACACCCCCAAATGAAAGCTTCATGTCCAAGTCCTGATGAGCTGCATGTGTCTCTGTTTGCACGAACCTGTGCACGCATATCACTGTTTGCAGTTCTAGGCTTGAAAACCAAATCAAATATGTTTACATGCCAATTACAAGAGCGCCGTGCCAGCTCAGGGCTCCCAGCAGTCTCGTTCCGATGCCACACACTCAGCCCAGCATTCCTCCTGACTGGTTTGAGGAGAGCAGCACCCCAATCAAAGACAACAAACCAAACAAAGCTTTAGGCAAAACCAGCCCACACCTGATAACACCAGTCTGAAGACGTGCAGCCTTTAATAGTTTATTGCATAATTACTGCTTTGTTTGATGTTGACGGCGTGCTCAGAATGAAAGGAGACCCAACTCCTCTGTGCCGTCAATAAGAGCAAATCTTTGAGCTAAGACGCTGTGAGACATGTGTAAAAACACACGCGCGTGAATTACAATGCAGGTTTATTGACGCAAACGGCGTACAGAGCAATAAAAGCAGCTTAAACGCTCCAATGCGAATAAAGGAATCATTTGTTTAATGAGAGAGAGGAAAGCATGAAGGAATGTGGCGGCGCGTTCACTGTCTCCCCGGAGAGGTGCGATCAGAAAAAACACCAAAAATATTTGTTTGTGTGGTTACTCGTATGATGGAAGGCTAGACTGGAGTCTGCTGACAGATCTTCTTTGAGCTGGCTGATTGATAAATGTGTTTTGAGACCAAATAACAAAGTAGTCGAGCAGGCGGAGGCAGTGTTATCTTTAACAACCCTCTGAAAATCAGCTATTTTTTGGCGCAGTGCTTTTATCGCAGTGGTTAGCACTGTCACCTCACAGCAAGAAGGTCCTGGGTTCAAATCCAGGCTGCGCCCACGTGGCCTCTCTGCAAGTACTCCAGCTTCCTTCCACAGTTCAAGGACGTGCATGCTAGGTTAACTATTGATTCTAAATTGGCTGTAGGTGTGAATGCCAGCATGTCTAACTGTGATAGCCATGTCATTGCTGCCCTTTCCAAGATGTACCCCGCCTCTCACCCTGTGACAGGTGGGGTTGGCCCAACCACGTGAATGTATTCAATGATGTCATGAAAAATTTTACTCACATTTATAAATATTTTCAGAGTTTTAGACTCTGAAAGTACAAAGGGGTGAATTGAATGTATTCTAAAGCTGTCAGAAGTGCAGGAGCTGAAAAACACATTTATCTCTGTTTAAAAAGTCCAACCAAATAAGTTTTACGCCCACTGCACGTGTCTCAATCTACAGACAGAATCTCTTTTTTGTTCAGTAAGATTATAATATGTCATAGGATCAAAAGCAAAACCGTGCCGGTTTAATGTCTGTGATGCAGAGGAACAGAAACATGCATCCTCACTAGACAATGAGCCTGGTTATGAAAATTTAGGTGAAGTTGAGTGCTTTCCTGTAATTTGTTTTTACCAGCTACCTATCCCACATGGTGATATCACTCATAAAAGTTCAGTTTTTTAGGTTTTCTCCAGTGAATTATCAGAAAATAGATCAAACGCTCAGTGCTTTTGACCGATGCTTGTTTCTGTTCCTCTGCATCACAGGCATTAAATGGTTGGTTACAGACAAAATTATACAGGAAAAAACTGACTTTGTCCTTAAATTGTGACTGGTGGGTGTAAAATTGATTTGATTGCAGTTTTTAATGGAGCTCAAATGTGTTTTCAGCCTGAAAACTTCACGTTGGATATCGCCTGTACTTTTTTAGGCCGTGATGGATTAAACGTGTGCTCACCCTTGTGTACTGTGAGTGCCTGTGATTCACAAATATTCTTCACGCCAAGGTAAAATTTTGCATGGCTTTATTAACTATAAACTAGTGCTGTCAGCGTTAACGCGTCAAAATTGGCAAATCCCCGTTAACGAGTTAACGCATATTAATCCGCGCGCGGGGTTACTCGGCGTTAATGCAGCTTAAACGCGTTAACGGCGTCATCACAACTAACACGATTAACAATTAACCCATCTGGAGCGCAGACTGACTCAAAATCCCTGAAATGTCTCTGTCAACACATTTCGGGCAATTTGTCCAAAGTTTGTCCATTCTGCGCTTCAGACGAGTTGAGTGCGTTAAAAATTTTAATCACATTAATTGTGATGACCGCGTTAACGCCGTATTAATGCGTTAACTTTGATACTATATATGTTATTTTAGATTTTTTTTTAAATCAGCTGGTTGAGCCGAGGAGGTCATGGGACACTTTTCTCGCATTTGAGCAATTTTCTCTGCAATGAACGTCCTCGGTGACGATGATTGTGTTTTCACGTCTGGTGTTGAGTAATTTTCTGGTCTTCATTTGTTCTTTTTTGTTACAAAGATAAAGTGCATATTTGTATAAATGCTGGAGTGGAACGTAATTACTTGTCTGCATATTTTCATAAGTCTGGATTACAGAAACTGTTTTAACTCGGTTCTCAAATAACTGCACAAAAACACAAACTTGTTTCTCATCACAAACCGGCTAATGTCTTGTTTTGCTGTTGCACACATAGCAGTCTTCCTTTTGTGTGTGTGTGTGTGTCGCCTCACACAGACAAATGTGTTTGTAAAACAAAGATCAAGCCACAATTTGCCAGTGGCGAGAACACAGCTCTGCGCTTGTGTGTACCTTAAAGAAAAAAGAAAAAAAAAACGTATAATCATTGCTGGAGTGCTGCACATTCACACAGTCCATGAAAGGAATTCTAAGCAGCCGTAACACACCATGGACAACTGCGGTTTGTCTGTGTTTCCAACCTCTAGGAGCATAATAACAAATAAGTTTCAGTTGTCAAAGTCAATCTGTTTCACACTGTGAGTTTGTCCTCCCAAATGTGATAATGCACCATTTCTTCAGTGTAAACCCTGAGCTGCCGTGGAAACTCATGTGTTTATGACACATAGTTCAGTTTTCCATGACAAGCTCATTATACAAAATTATATTACAGTATAAAAATCAACCTCACCGGGCCAATGTTTACATGGGTGACTTCTGGTGGTCATGTGAGTGACCATCTAGTCCAAGTTAAGCTTGTATACAATCCCAGATACCATGCTGCCTATTGCACATGCTCATTGCACAGTGAGTTGGGTTAAAATTGTTGTTTTTTTCTGTTAAACAAGAGAAACAAGATTTTCCAGCAAGTCCCTGATTGTCTATCTCAACTACATATTTATAAATATGGAAACAGATTTGGATCTGCTTTTGCATTAGCACATTACTGATCAGTTCTTATTCACTCTCTTTAGGAGATGTGTCGAGAAATGTTAGCAAATCAGACACTCCTATTATCTTCAGTTGGTGCTGTCATAGCCAATCAGAGTGTCTGATTAACAGGTTCGGCTACTCGGGGTTTGCATAAACAAAAAAGCCTTATTCATCTATCCCGAGAGTCTGCACCATTTATTTATTATCCTGTCACAAATTCTCTTTGACTTTGTGGCAGCGATCAGACAAATACAACTAGAACTACATACATTAACAAGAAGGCGGCATAACAACATTAACAATGACTGGCATACAAGCCTCATATCTCCTGGATCAGCTCAGTGTAGTTTTACTGAAAGATACTGTATATCTTCCAATAACCGCCGGTCTCTTTTAAACACCGGGTTTGAAAACACGTCACGCAAATAGACACCGGTCTCCAATAGTAGACCTTCGACCCGGAAGTCCCTCTGCGCTGTCTTCTTCTTCTCCTTTTTAAATTTTATTGGCGGTTGGCAAACAACTGAGTGGTGCATTACCGCCACCACCTGGTATGAAATGTGACTGGAACGTCGCTCAAAAAAAAAAAAACACCCTCCGCTCTGTCGTCGGTCCTCCCTGTCTCATCACTCGGCCAGCTGTTTCCAATCAGCCACCATCTACGACCAGCGGCATTTAAGCTGGATGCAGCAACCATAAAAGTGGGATTATTACACTGAACTGGAACTGTCAGCTAGCTACTTCCTCTTGAGGAGAGTCGGGCGGAGAGAAGTTTCGGGGAGCACCGCTCCTGCACTGGGCTACCACAGACACTCAGGAGCAAAGGAGGAGCACAATTGGGAACTGCATTATTTGTGAACTGTTGGAATACGTTTTGGAGCACTGTAAGTAAACGCACTGTCTTTTCACCTCACTCTAAAAACCGCGCCTGGGTCCTCTTTCCCTCTCACTTCCGCGACAATTCCGAGAAGGGAATAAGAGCTGGTCTCCAATAACCGCCAGTCTCTTTTAAACGCCGGGCTGGCCGGATAATTTTTTGAATAAATGGCGGGGCTACTATTGGAAGATATACGGTAAGTTCTATGCGCATGAGGCGTCCCAAAGGTCAAACCTATAGCTCAGCCCTGATGGTGGTAACTCATATTTACCTGAG
>VOQK01013260.1:6685-16942 GCA_015052645.1 Benitochromis conjunctus
GCTTAAAATTCAAGCAATGCTATTAGCGCGACTCCGGCTCCTGTTTCGAATCCATTTAATCCACTTAGGGCCTGAGAGGCAGCAGGAAGGGAGGTGGGGTGGTTCAATACAGCTAGCAGTCAGCAAAAAAAAAAGAAAGAAAGAAAGAAATGGGACAGATAGATGCAACCTGACATGTGTCTGACTAATGAGAACATGCTGATCGACACTGAAAACAGACATGTCATTAGGATTTTCTGTACTACGTCTTTCAGAGTCATCCTTTGGAGTGGCATCATGATTTCTGAATCACAAGTCTCCTCGCACGTCCAGCTGAACTTGTGATCCCATGATTAGTAGTTCCTGAATACAACAGTGACTCCAGCTCCACACTAAAGTTGTATACCTCTGCACCCTGCAGTCTGTCTCCAATTTTGTTATCACATGCTATTATTACACAGGTGACTGGGACAAACTCACGTTTCATAACGGTCAATGTGATGCCAGAGTAGCTGTTAGGGCCTCACTCTGTGGAGCTCCCTGATTCCACTACAATGGGAAAATCACCATCCAGTAATCTGTAAATCAGTGTTTTTCACTCATTCATGACCCACGACTGCTTTTCCTTTTATCTCAGTCCAACAGTGGCGTGCTTTCTACTGCCACACTTTGTGTTACGTAACTTGTCTGAAGCTGCACCTGAGCAGGTAGCCAGCATGCTAAATGCACTGCTATTTATATACAGCTTTTTTCGTCTTAGCGAATACTCAAAGCACTTTGACACCACAGGCTACATTTACCCATTCGCGCACACATTTACAGTGTTTTGCTGGAAACATAGCAAACACACATTACTACACCACTGGAGGCACTGGGGACACTTTGGGGTTCAGTATCTTTCCTAAAGACCCGTCAACACACAGACCAAGAGCTGAAAATAAAAATAAAAATGACCTTCAGGTTAGTGGATGACCTGCTCTACATCCCAACATCAGCAAAGGTGTTTAGTCCAGCATTCATATTCAGAAGAAGAGATGACTGATTTCTAAAACTGGGATGTTATGTCCACATACATAAACAGGATACTGTTAAAGCCTGTTAAAACTAGATGGTGTAAGTCTGGACTGGTTGTGTTCCTGCATGGGAATACTTTATATTCTGTGAATGTGAACACAAACAGAGCTGAATTATGAGTGGACACATTCATTTGCTGTGACACACTGGAGCTTGTTAGAGGTGGGAAAGAATGGCAGCCAACAAATCAATGTTTCTCACATGATGAAGTGACAGAGGAAGAAATAAATCAACCCCACGACATTAAGACCTGGACATGAATACACACTGTTCACTCTAGGTCATAAATATGCATAAAATCAGAAACAACAGCAAGATTTATGTCAACTCATCTAATATAGTTTGTCCTTCCAAATAGATTTTATAAGGAAGTTTGGGAAGGTCCAAAGCCAGCCATGACTCAAAGATTTAAAAAATGTGCTGTTTATTATTTAAAGTGAGTTCTTTGGAAAGATAATAAACCCCCCCCAAAACCAACAAATAATTGCTCTTCTTTAGGAAGTTATTAGTTTTCTTCAATGTATATTTATTTTGACAATCTGGAGAAAAGGTTAGACAAGTAGTTGGTGATTTCTACAGCCTTTGACTTGACACTGGCCAGGTCAGGACAGTAATGACATGCCAGCTGCAGCACGAGGTCAAATGAAAGACGAAACACAGTGGGTGAGCTTGTTCTGAACCAAAACTAGAATGATAAAAAGATGATTAAATGATTTGTGAAAATAACTGAGTCTGAATGAAACTTATAAATAAATAAATGATAACCTCTGCACACTGTCTCTATCGCTTCCCTATTTAATTGAGCCACAACATTTCAGTAGAACGGACCTTCATTAGGTACAAAACAATGTTCATACATTTACAGTATATATACGTTCACACCCACACACCAGGTAAAATTCAATCTTTCAGTTAGAGAGTACTAACTTTTGAACACGTGTGTACTCTGAATAAAACTCTAACTTTGCTGGAGGACTAAAACTCTGCCATGTCAAAGTGTTTACACTGGCCTGACACACACATGCACACACACACACACACACAGTAACACACAGCGTGCCAGTGATCAGTGTATTTGACGATGGTTATGATGAGCGATTACCCCGCTCAGCCGAGCAGGAGACAAACTGACTCCACAAACACTGCAAACCCTCTCTCTCTACGTCACAATCCGATTTGTTCACTTCACAGTAGTTTGTAAAGTATGCACCAGTGATGCGACTTTATAGCGTTCTGAAGGAAGGAGTTATTTTGTATGCCAACACACGTGATGTGATTATTACTACGCCAAGTAATAATCACATTGGCGGGCCTGGAAAAAACAAACAGTACCCAAAACACTTTCTTTGAAGTCCAGCATTCATATTTAGATTCAGGTTTCTAAGTCCCTGGTTACCTACCAACAAGTTTTGTTCAGTAAGATGTTGGCTATAAAAAAACTATACCACAATTGTATAACTCCACATAACGGCACATTTAGCCACTTGTTGGAAAATACCTTTAAAAGCTTTAAAAAGCTTTAAAATGAATAAATATTGTATTTATTTTATTGTAATAATATCATACAATGTATAATTTTATATAATATTGTAATGATATACTATTTTTTATTTATTTTATTCTGTTGAATGACATAAAAAAATATATATATATATTACAATTATGCAACAAAAACAATAATAATAATACTAATCATTGACTGGCGGTTATGTTTCTGTATCATTAACAAACACAAAACTCCACTAATAAATGACAGCACGACACTTTATATTCTGATGTGCCGTGTGAATACACTGTAAATTTATACTTAGTTTTACTTTTTGGTCCTCCGCCTCTTCAAATGAATCAGACAATCTTGCAATAGGTTTTTGGAGCAGTCTTTTTCAAGTAATTGCCGGTCTTTAAAAAATGGAAAATTGTACACCCATCCATCCACCCTGACCTCCAACATCAACTGATTTCCTCGTTTGCTCCATGAAACCTATGAGTGTGGGGTTTTTTGCTTTTTTATTAGGATGCCTTCAAATGAGATTTTGACAGAGAGTATAGTGTTTACATATGCACAGCACACCATGGCAGTGCCACACATCGTCACAGACATCCCTGGGGCAGTGAGTTTTAAATGTCACAGGTCTGTGTTTGTGTGTTTTTAGGTGTGTGTTACAGTATGCATGTCGATGTGTGGGTGGCAGAGCCTCCAGCAGGCGACAGCGCTGAGTCACAAAAAATGACCAGATGGTGAAAGAGAAAGAGAGAAGAGAGGGTAAACGGTAACAGGGAAGAGAAGAGAGAGAGACTACAAGGTAAACACAGACAGAAGAGAGGCGGAGGAGAGACAGAGGAAGGGAGAAGCGAAGCAAAAGAGAAAGCTTCTGACAGAGGGAGAAGGAGTGTTTTGTAGCCACCACTCCTCCAGCCGTGACTGCTCTCTGCATTTTAAACACCTTCCCTTCTGTCGCTGACAGACCGAGCTCTGCAGGACGGACCAATTAGCATCGCGCACACACACGACATGAGGGCACAAACACAGAGTGTATAGCAGGCAAATAAATCTCTGCTACGATATTTACTTTTGTATCTATGAAAGACGGGAAGGCCTGTGCACGTTTTGACCATAGACGACAACAGCCATACCTTTGATTAATGCTACTATTGGAAGATATACGGTATATATATTATATAGTTGTTAAGCTGGGTGGGTCTGTCAGTCTATATCTCAGGACAGGGGGAATGTATGCATATATAAACATACATTCCTACAAGTGTCTTTTTTATTTTTCAAGCCATAGAGGATGTGTTGGCATAAATAAAGGTTTGAGGAAAAGAGTCTAAATTTGCACTGAAACAAGATTTTAAAAGAGAAGAAAGAAGAAGAAATAAATAAAAAAGAACGAGCAAAGTAACGATGGCAGAATTAGAAAATTAATGGAAACTGAATCCTGTGTGTGTGTGTGTAAGCACAGCCTTGTATTATATTCATGCTAAATGGGCTGATTGACAGAAGCAGTGGGCTGAGGCGGCGCCGTCTGTTCCCATCCCCTCTAATTACAATCAGGAAAGACGAAAAGTGTCAGAACTCATAGCTGAACCCCCCTCTGTGTTCTCACAAATGTAGTCACGACTGATACAGCGGCCATGCTTCAAGTGCTAGATGTGACTTGGATAGTTTTAAACTGCCCCCCACCACCACCACCCCAAGATTTAAGGCTGCTGTTTTGGATTGCTTAATCAAAATCACATGAGCTAATCCAAACATTTTTACATGTGAATATGAGGAAAGTGGAGAAAGCCACCATAGCTGGAGCATCAGGAACACACCTGGACAGTGCAAAGGCCCTGCTGATGCGGTCCTTGTAGTGCTAATAAAAGCTGATTAAAACTTTTGGCATCAGTCAATATTGGCTCCTGTGAACGATATCGGTCTCATCACACTGAGGACATCTGCCGCGTCTAGACATTCTGAATCTAATCCTGCTTTAACATGATGTACCCAATCACTGCGACAAATAACATCCAGACGACACTGATGATATCAGACAACAAGCTGCAGCAGCACAGAGGGAAGGGAGCAGGTGACAGGGGAGATCATGCAGCGGTGTCATTTATCTGGAAGACCTGTTGAACCGTAGAAAGCATGGAGAGCAGACGGACAACATGTGAAAATCCACATTCATGTTTATGAGGGTTAAACCAGTTTGGATCTTACCAGAGATTGGTGGTTTAAATGAGCATATACAAACATGGGTCCTCATATCACTGTATACATTACAAATACTATTCTGGCTCTGACTACTGTATGCTGCATAAAAGAAGAGTTTTTAAATGATGAACCTAACATTTAGTTTGATGATTTGACTTGTTAAACTGTAAGTCTTGGCAAACTGTTTCCTTCAAGGCCTCCGTCACCAACCTGTAGACCAGTTGATGACCCTATGGCAACCTCTGGTCACTAGGGAAAATGTCTATTTCTTTACAGGTTGGTAAGTGTTTGGAGATAACTCTGCGTTTTCCATGCAAACTACTGGCAACTGGAGCAACCTGCTAGCGACTAGTGCAAATACACGGAGGCAGCACCGTGCATCAACCTCGTCTTACCACCTTCCTCATCTGTGGTACCGCCACCTACCATCCAATCCAGCCACCTTAATTCAATGTATAAAAGGGTTTTCATGCAAATACACAAATAGTTTATCTAAAGAACAACTGATCTGATCTAAATAATTGTAAAAGAGTTTCTTTTTACTTCATTTCAGTTTCTAGAACATAACGATCACATTTTTTTTATCCAGTTTACACTTGCACTTAAAGTGCACTTAAAAAATGTAAAGGTGTCATTCTCAAACTCAAATGGGGCATCAAGTTGCTCCTTAAAATGTGGAAATGTGTGTGTGTGTGAGTGTGTGTGAGTGAGTGTGCTGCAGGGAAAACCACAAACAGGCGGAAAAAAGTCACTGCAGCCGTTAGGATGGGGTTGCTTCCAGAAATCTGATGAGAGGTCCAGATGTGTTGGCTCTCTGTTCCACATCGTCATTTATGCATGTGTGTGTTTGTGTCTATGATTGTGTGAAAGAGGAAAAGGGAACGGAGGGCGCATTGAATTAACCATGCATTAACCCCAATTTCAAAGGATCAACTGAGGTCATTTAAACTACAGAAAGAGTGGAAGTAAAAAGTTTCCCTCTGACTGCACTTCTTTGTGAAAACCCGCTTTGACTTACTTTAACAAAATCTAAAGCAGACTCTAACTTGAATCCCAAAACCAAGTCTGAACCCTCAAACTAACCCTTTGATGGTCTGTCCCAAAGAGAGCCTCAGCCAAAATTTCCTCACTTTCCAAGGTCTTAAACTAGCACAGCCATTCTTTGTTCAACTTTAATACTGAAGAAAAGGGGAGCACTAAGTCACATCTTATGAGTCTGAGTCTCTCATCTACCTCATGGTAATTTTCATTCGCATTAAGTCAAAATCTATCTAAACCCTTCTTTTGAGGTCTGGACTGAGTGTTTGCTGAAGTGCTCCTGGACTGAGTAGAGTTCACAGTCAAGGAACAACCCAGACTCTGAGCTACGAAGTGCATCAGTCTGTTTAAAGAGGCAAAGTGAGCCCAGCAGACAGCTGTGAACTCTGAACACTCTGCAATAAATCTGTCAGCTCACACTCTGCACTCGCTGAAACGTACTCTGTATCTATAACTTATCTTTCAAATAAAATCAATCTGTGCACAGACATCTCAATATACACCGCTAAGGTCCATCCAAGACTATATGTTGTTACTGTCAATCCAGTCAGTGTCATGTCAGTGTTTGTCCTTTTCCTACGTTTAGAGATTATGTCACTTTTCGTTTGTCTTTTGCAGGGGATTTCATCCAATTGTATATATGATGAAATGGTTTTATATTGTATTTGTAAAGCGCTTAGCAATATTGTTTTTAAAGATGAATGCAATAGAACAGTGGATGGATGGATGAATAAGGATTTTTTACATGTTTACAAGGTTTATTTATATAGTGGTTGACCAAAGTTTTTTATAGGCTATACAAAATAAATGCCATATATAATCAACAATAAATATACACTAAAAATCATAAATAAAACTAATTAAATAAAACTTGGTAAAATAAAAAGAGTTGCAAGAGTGCGACATAAGCAGGTTTTCCATGTTTGTCATGATTCTGCTTTAGAAACCTTAACAGGCAGAAACTGATTGCACTCATGCAAAGCTGCAGCCTGACTGCACATCTCTGCTTTTGTTACCTGTTGCAGTTCAGGGTCAACACATTTTGTACTTTACCATTGTGCTCTCATCCTTTTATAAAAATAAATGTATATATCTACGCTGCAGACTGTGACACCATTTTGCTCCTCCAACACAGGAACTGCTGATTGAAGTGCAACTGGAACCGGGCTGAGAGACAAGCAATCAATACAATATCATTACAATAATGTTGGTCCAGGATCAACATTGCAAATGACCAGTGATGTTCTCTGAACATTCAGTTAGCATTAGCCAAGAATTTAGCTAATCCTTCCAAAATTTGCTAAAATTAGCAAACCATCATAAGCAATTTAAATTTGGCTAACATCAAACCAAAATTGATAATATATTTTTATATTGTATAAACTAATGAAGAAAGGCTTACCGTTTGTTCTGGAAGAGAGTTTTAAATTTAAAAACAGACAAGTTCTTCCCCCACATTGTAAGGATAACCTTACAATAACCTGAGTGGTTAGTTGCAATGTTGATCCTGGACAAATATTAATATAATGATGCAGAGGACATCAGATACACCCACAGTGCACTGTGGTTAATAAAGGCAGGACATAAGATCAGTTGTGTGATCAGGATTTTTTTTTTGGTTTTTAAACACTCACCACATTGTGTGAATGTCATTCAGCTGCACTCCAGGCTCATCCATCATGTGCAGGAAGACAGCACATTAAAGTAGACAGTGGTTCCTCACCTGCACACTTTCCTTGTGAGTTTGTTCAAACTCAAATTTAACTTGAAGATCACAATGCAGAGGCACATGTGCAACATGACAGAGCAAAACTGCTGAAAGCGGGCCAAAGATGAGCTTTAACAGGAGGTCAGATGGAAATAAATCAGGGAGGGCTGGTAAATTCCATGGGGCTTATTCCTAAATAGATTTTAATTGTAAAGTGTGTGATGGATATGAAGTAATACACATTTTCTTCAGCTGTCACAGTCTTTCAACTCATCTCATAGGTCAACCCAAGAGGATCCTAATCAGATGCCTGACTAGATTCAACTGGTAACAGTAAGCTGCCCTCCCCCAGCGTTTCAGCTGCTTGCATCTGTGATCTTTCGCCTACTACCCAAATCTGAATAAATAAAAATGCTTTGTCCACTGTAAAAATTACGGCCCCAGAGTGAGCTCTGAGAATTCACCTCCTAATAAAAAAAACAAATACCCTCCATTCCACTTTCCGATTCCTCTTCCTCTCTACAGTTTGCTGATGCTGCAGAGGAGCCGCAGCGCTCACAAAAGCAGCGACGAATAAACTGGAACACAGTGAAAGCAAAAACAGATTACTGCTTCGTCACAATGATGCTTTTATTGCTAAAGAATAGCCTGAGTGTGGAGAAATCGCAGCAGGAGACTTTCATTTCTTATCACTACCAACACACTTTTCAGTTTCAGTCGTAAGCGTAGAGTAATTCTGCCTTCAGAAAACACTAAAAAACAATAAAGTTTATTCAGCTGGGTTGGTACGAGGTGCTGCACAGTCACACAAACAACTGAAGCTATTCTGGGTTAAAGCTGCTGCCGCCGCATCGCGTTCCCCAGAAACACACACACACACACTTTTACATCAATGCATAAACACTCATACATATTTATTTACCTCATATGCAGCGGTACACACAGCCACAAAGCTACACAAATAAAGTGCATATAAACACTAAATCTAGGAGGGGTCTTACTGAAGGAAAATGGTCTTAATCTGCAGAAATTTAGCCCATCCTCACAAAGACAGCATTACAGGGACAGGTTCTTAGACATGGGTCTCTGGTGACTTTTCTTTTTTTTTTTTTAACAGAAGCACTGTTGCGTAGAGGCGTTTATTCAAAGAGCAGGCAGCAAGTTCACCTCATCTGAGTTAAGCCAGCAATTAAAGAGTAGCCAGATGCCTTTGGGGGAGAGGAGGGGAAGGATGAGGGAGAGAAAGAGGAAGCATCAAATCAAGAAACGATAAGGCCTTCCTTTTGTGCACAGAAAGCCTGCTTTGCTTCCTCCTACATGCAGATAGACTCTTTGTGTGGTGTCGGTGTGAGACTCCATTGTCACACTCTGTATCTATTCACACCTCGGCTGAGCCAATTTCTCAATTGGGATGCATTTGCAGAGAGGTTTTATTGTGACTTGATCAAAGAGATGGCAGGTGGAAACGCATCATTTTATTAAAAAAGAGAGCGAGAGAGAGAGAGAGAGAGAGAAGCCCTGCAGATAAGCTTACTGTATAAATAACAATCTGATATTCAGGAGATATAATATTACACATGTTGGTGTCAGAGCTGAAGGCATCATTGGATGTAATTCATTGTCACTGAGCATCAGTTACTGGTACATCTTTGTGACTCACTGCCATGCTCATTTCCCCTGAGCTGCCACCAGTAATTCATAATAGGATCACAACCCAGGATACGAGGAGGTTCGACTGATCGTCTCAGTCATATTTATAACAAAAAAGCCAAAACATTCCATCTTTTAGTGTCTCACATGCAAAAAGTTTGCTCTGCAATTATCTTTACAATAAATTGGCTACCGTGTACTAAGTGCACGATTAGTTTAGATGAATTCCAAATAAAGCATAAAAAGTTTGTATTTGCAGAATGTTGAATCATATAAAATTTGATATTTTGTCCAGAAATAATAGCAACATATTTGGAGTAGATGAGTGTACCTGCTGATATTCATATAGTAAAAACAACACGTTCTCATGCCAAAGCGTAACATATTACGCTATGTGACAAATCGTCGGTATGTTACACTTTCTGCCACCCAACGCGTCTCTATGTTACGCATTTGGAAACAGGAGGAAACATGAGAACTGTTTGGACTGAATCTACACATTTACATTTATTTTACTTTTTCATCATGAATCGCTTTGGAAAACACCATCTAACAGGATTAAGGCTGTGGTTAAGGTTAGGATTAAGGTTAGGGTTAGGGCTGGAATACACGACTGGAAAGTGTGTTACCGCCGGGAGCTTCATTCTATTGGATTCCATGCAGAATCCAGCACATATCATAGGAACATAGAAGGTTACCTTTCACGTTCCCATGGGATGCTTAGGGACATGACAAATCGTTGGTATGTTACGCGTCGGGAATGAGAATGGTCTCAGTAAAAGACTACATGCTATCGTGGTGTCACAGTGGATGGACCTTACTGACCGATGGAACAACAGTTCATGAAACGTGCTCACCTTGGAACAAGTGGGACCTTTCTATGGAGTTGAAAAGCATAGACCTGGTTATAAGTTGTCTTCCTGTAATAAATGTAGCATAGGCATTTATATATGTCTGTATGTACCCTACCCCCTACTTAACACGAGGACCAACCTCTACGAAATTTCGGGCAAATATGTCAAATATGCAGCAATTACTAACATCTACATGTTTCGCTAAAAGGATTTTTTTTTTAAATGCCAGTTCTTTGATTTCTATATCCCCCCCC
>VOQK01013261.1:7304-32636 GCA_015052645.1 Benitochromis conjunctus
AACAAGCTTTCTTCTTCTTTTTTTTTTTTTTTTTTTTTACATTTTATTGTGATACACAGAAGTCACTGCCTAGAAAAACATTTCTCGCACAAGTTGATGGATTGTGAATTTAATGTTCATCTTTACAATAAATTTACAATTACAAATTGGTAAAATTATTATTTTTTTTTTATATTTATGCTCACTCAGTTTTTGATCTGAATGTTGTTCATGGATTAACCAACACGTAAGGTCATCAGAGCGACCAGTGTAATTCTTTCATATGATTATTGTAAAAGGGCTACAAAAAAAAATCATCAAATATTCTTTATGTTGGACATAAAAACCAAGAAGCCCACATTTCTGACTTTGTAATTTTCTGATTAGTGACATGTCATGAGTTTATTTTCTATCAGTACTCTATCTATGATCTCAAAATCCAGTGCGCTCCAGTTCAGCACGTTCCCTGGCGTGAAGTTTAGTTCATCCACATAGTTCTGCATTTCACAGGGGGAAAGGATGTAATCCCACAGGTGGATGTCAGACATCATGCCAACGAAAGACTGCTTAATGTCAAATCCACCACCGTGGGAATCTTGCTCCTGTAAAGAATGCAGTGTTTGAGACACATTGTACATTATTTATTCTAATATGTATGAACTACCAGCATTTAACACATAAAAAGTTTGTCTGCTTGAATCTAATTAAGAATTTAGTATTTATCAATAAAATTGTACCTGTCCTAAAATGATTATGGCAGGTCCTATGATTTTTGTTCCAGTGCTGACAAATTTCCTAATCGAAGGTAGCCCATCAAACCAAATCTGCACCAGTCCAGACTCAGAGTCCCATGTGGTGCAGATAGAGTGCCACATGTTCGGCTTGTAGTCCCGTCCTCCAAATTCAGCGTTCCTGTCCTTGATATGGGGCTCAATCTCTTTATTTGTATCATCCCAGAAGATCAGGAAGTCATTGGAATGAGCAGGTGTAGCCAGAGAGAACAAAACGTGGTCTCTTTTAAGGTCTGTAAATGATCTGTAGGTATGGCAAAGCACGACTTACTTCACAGTCAGAGATACAGTTGCGTCTTATAAGAAATGTAAACATATTCATTGCTACCTGTGACAGAGTGTTAAAGAACTGAAATCCAATGTTGACGCGTTCAGCCTCACATGAGCGATTTTGGATTGCAGTGGGAAAGTGAACATTTTACCAGACAAATCTGAGAAGAGAGAAAGAGGAAGACACTTTTCAAGTAGATTTCCTTTTATTTTTTTTAAATGAAAAAGGAAAATACAGGAAATTATGAACACAGAGAACCATATGGCTGGGGTCCCACCAACACTCAGATATAACAAGAAATCCTTAAAAAAATGAAGTACAATATCAAAACTGTCTTCATCAAGCATAAAAGCTGATCTGAGCCTTCACTGCTGTGTCGGCTGGTGCTTTGTCCTGTATTTTTCTTTTTAAATGTATCTGTTTTACACAACTAAGTAAGTGATTTGTAATTTCCATTTTTTATAACAAATTGTTCGTTAAAAGTATAGGATGATTTAGTATTTTTCTCAAAGGTGTGTCAATCAGTCAAATTCACACGAAGTCAGAAAGAAACAACATCACAAAAACAAGTTTTAAACGGATGTAAAAACCCTTTTGTTTCTTAGTCTTGTTACAAACATTGGCTAGAAATTTTAATAACATTATTAATAAGAGTACTCAGGGGCACTTTGCAAGGTTTGGAAGAACTTTCAAGGATTTCCAAGTAGGCTTAAGGGCTAAAATTGTTGCGACAAAGTCTCGCACACGGGAAAACAAAGTATCATTAAAAGTGAATAACAAAAGACATAAACATCCTAGAAATGCTTTAAAGCTGGTGTATTCACTTTGTTCAGAAAAAAAAAACAACTAAATACCTTGACGTCTTGCAGCACATGCTGTCAGCATCACCAGTACAGGGAACAAATTCATCTAATACAAGGCCAAAAATCACAGCACAAATTATACTTAATTATATAAATGGAAATTTTTCAAATGGTGCATTATACTGAAGACTAACGACAACAATTTACTGCTTGCTTTGGATTCCTACAATAAAGGGCATAAATTATTCATTTCCACCTGTACTGCTCATTGTAAAAACAAAAGGAAAGAAAAACAAGTTTTGTATATAACACAATGACATCCCAGTTTTGAATGTCTCATCTTACCTTGAAATCTGTGTCTGGTACTGTCTGTGCAGCAGTTGTGAATGTTGTGAAAGGTTTAGTTTTTTATACTTCTTCCTTCTTCGTTTCTGACAGTTCGTCTGTCTCAATGTGTTTACTTCCTTCATCCAACTTCTCCTTTTTCCTACTTTTTCTCTCTCTCTTTTTTTGCTGTAATCCACATTATGTTGATAATTGTACAGAATTTGAGGTAAAAGTCAGTTCAGTTGAAACTTTCCTTGCTCTGTACTAGGAAAACGTATTGCAGAGAGATACTCGTCTAAACCATGAACGAGTATCGACGGGAGACTAATGTGCTCAAAATGTTTGACTAAGTGAAATAAAACTGTGAGATATGAAATTATTATAGAAAATTCTCAAAGTGATGCTTAAAAGTTGTAACTGATGCTACATTGAATAGCTAACAACACAATAATGCCACATTTTTGGGGGGCTCAAGCCAAAAAAGGGAATATATATAAAAAAAATCACGTGGTGTCCAGAACCACAGCTATTAGTTGCTTGTATACGCTACTTGTTCTTTCATCTTCCTTCCTGCTTGATGGCGTGATCATGGACAGAAGAGAGCCCTCTGGGATGCCTGCTGTAGTTCTCTTTCTTGCTGTTTTATAACCTGTCCTTTGTTGGCACTGAGCGGTAATTGTTAAATTAAAGTTAATATTGTACATGATAACTAATGGTTATTCTGTATTACAATGAGGCATGTATAATGATAATAATAATGTAATGGACAGTGGTACTGATAATAGCTCAGAATATCACACACACAGACACCTTGGTTCACTTTGGCACACAATGTGTGCACGAGCTGTAAACCCGTAAGCAAGGAAAATGCTAAAAACATCAAAGGAAAAAAAAACAACTTTCCTGCCCAAACGGACAGGTGCTTGAGCACCACCTGGGGTCTATCTGTGCGTGTGCCTGTTTTGCACTCTTTCTAAAATCTCTAAGTGCCCTCCAGCTGACAGTACTCCGGGGTATTACGTTTTACGTATCCGTTTTCTTGTGGATGTCACAATAAAATAAACAAAAACACATAATCCCACATGTGGACATCACACATCAATACCAACAAGCACTTGCTTTATATCCAGCTCTCCGCCTTAGGAATTCACATCTTGCAAAACAGAAGCTAATTAGTGTTTTGAGTATTTGCTTTGAAAGCATCAAATAAGTGTTAAGTCTGTATGTCATGGTCCTGAATCTTTGACCCAGCGTTTTGACTTTTGTTTTGCATTTTTACCTCAAGAAGATGATTTAAGTTCGAGCTTTGCACAGTTTAGTCTTGAATTAAGTTCTTTTAGTGTCTCTGACTTGATGTTTCTTGTTTGATACTGTTAGATTGCTTTTGTCTCTGTGTCTTGTCCTCAACGTCTTCTGTGGAAGTCTGCCTTGTCTCCGTCTTTACCTATGTTTCTCTGTGTGTCCCTCTCTTCTTCTCTGTTCCTCAGCCCAGTCATATCCTACTGTCTAGTTCACATGTCTTAGTCTAGGTCTCCGTGTGTGTTACTTCCAGTCTTATTTTGATAGTCCCTTGTCCTTCGTGTGTTATGTTCTCTTTTGCTTCCCCCGTCTCGTTAGTCAGATTTAGTTCATCTGTGTTCCCTGGTGTGTTCTATCTCCCTAATTACCTCCTGTGTCCCCAGTTTCCTTCTGTTTCCTGTCATGTCATCAGTCTTCATGTCAGTCTTGCCGTTGTGTTTTCCCTGTGCTGTGTGCTCTGTTTTATTTACTAGTGTCTAGCTTAAAGTTCTGTCTATGTGTTTCATGCCTTGCAATGTCAAGAGATTGTATTTTGTATTTTCATTTGTCCCAGCAATAAAGCTGTCTCAAAGTTTATATTTTGTCTTTGGAGTCCTGCACTTGGGGTCCTCACTTTGTCTGCCACATGGCCAGCGTATGACACTGTAATGTCAAGTGATTTTTAAAACACATATGCAAATTGTTATTTAATTTATTTATTTTTGTAGTTTGTCAGAAGTTTTGGTAAACAGTAAATTTTCTCGCAATCATTTCATGGATCAGGCACTACCGGGTTAAGTGTGTTTTGATGACTTAAGTTATATGATGTCATTGCAGTTGCATCACAATAAGTAAAAACACCTACTTCCAATTAAATTGTTACATTTAATTGGTTTATTGTTATCATAACCATAGATAGCATTCCTAGGAGTGTCCTTATTAGATGTTGTTATAAGGGCACTCCTTCATATCCCAACTGACCCAAGTAAGCTGTTATCACTTTACCTGTTTATGGAAATGGCACCAGCAGTGGCACACACCCGGTCCTATTTTTTATGCTTTCACTCACTGATAAGGGCCATTTAAAATGCAACTTTATGAGACTGGAAGGTTTTATCTGAGCGGGAGTCACAGTGTATCCTTTACTATGAATACATTCTTTCATGTCTACGCCTCCACTTGTCATGTTTAGATTTCATTTACAGCAACCAATAAAATGACGTCTATGTGTTTTTACTCACTTCAGGAAATGACTTGATGCAGCACAACATCACGGGCCTATCTGTACTGTGACAACCCAACATTAGATTCTTTCAACAGACGACGGTGATGGAGGAGTCTTCAAATTTCTCTTTCCTAGTGATGCGATCCAGCGGTGACTGGGGAGAAGGCTGGTCTTCAGCGCAAATGTTTCTGAGAGAACGCTATCTGATCAGCCAGAGGAATGAACCCTGGAGAGGGATCAGACCGAGACGACTAAACGAGACAGCCAACTCAGCCGGGAAATCTCCCAAAGTTTGCGCTTCTGGATAGCATGAGATATAGAAAGAGAGACAAGACAAGACAATCTTGGTCTGTTACACTGTTGTTTATTTTAAAGGGTATTTACACGGGTTACAATTAGCATAAAGGGTGTTTAACAGGAAAGAACAAAGGAAAAGCAGTGAGAACCAAATACAAAAAAATAATTAAAAAAATGAAGTAATGTAAGAAAAATAAGTAGCAATAAATGCAATAAACATAATCCACTACACACTGCAAATTCAGATTGATGGGATGGGATTTTTTTTTCTTTTCTTTATTTTTAATGAGGACGTCATAGAGGACACAACACAGAATCTCATTCTACATTATGTAACACTACTGGAGGTACATGTGTAAAGGTATTGAGCTTTAATGGAGACGAACACAAAGGCAAAGGAAAGCTGCTTTTACATGTACCATGTTTACAACACTTTTCTTGTAATTATATAATCCTGGCTCTATGACATCTATGCCTTTGCGTCTGTGTTTATAATTCATTTCTACCTGCGGTGCCATTGTCTTATGTTAGCAGTAATTTTTTGCTTTCTTGCTCGGGATCAGTTCTCTCCCAGCCCTGTCGAATGCGGGTGAGAGTGCTGTCCACGCAAGGCAGGAGGAGAAGCAGCTTGAGCACTAGCACCACAGAAGGCGCCACCAGACTAAGCATGTAGCCAGGGAGCATGTACCATTTGTAGTATGAAGGCTGAAGAAACATATCCCAGCCGTACAGGTAGGTGTGAAATGTACAGAAGAACAGTGTCAGGTAGCCCAGCTTGGACTGAAAGACAGTAAAACAATGAAACGGGTTCAATATGTTACATTTACTTAGCACATTCACTCATTTATTTTCAGAAAACATTGATGTTATGATGTGCAGTCAGTTTTCTTTCTGGCAGATTTGGTTGCATTTATGCATCAGGAACATGTTGTCTGTGTATGAATGCCTCAGCTACTCAGAGAAGAGAGGTACTGAGGGATAAATGTGAATAAAATAAAAAAGAATAAAGATAAAACACTTTTTTTTCATAGAAATGTATTATATAATTATACATTAATAGAGACATAGATCCATATGTGCAATGCATGCACTCTTTGACTTTGTGTGTGTACTGATATACATAAAGGTACACATACATACGCATGTGCACATTTAAATACATTATATACACATGAACAAAGCCTTAGGACTGTGGCCCAGGATAATGTATGCCCCCAAATTACAGCTGATGCATAACTTAACATTTAAATCTCTGCTCTAATTTGGGCTGGAGTAAAGGGAGGGGTGGAATAAGAATATGAGCTTGACATGACCCAGATACATTTATGAATGAGTTTGTTCCCTGTAGTGTGTCCCATTTCATTTTTTGATTGGTCAGAGTGGGAACAAAGGTAAACATTATTTGTGTCTGTTCAAGTAAAAACATTCAGAGTTAGAAAGTGAAGGAGGAAAATATAACTAACAGTTTGTTTCCAGTGGGAACGTAACACAGCTGCCTGGCCCATGTGTGTGTTTTCCTATCCAGATTTGTTCTTACCAGTCACAGTTTGTACCTTTGCAAATTAGACACAATGTGAAGAATTTACCAAACAGTTTTTCTGCCAGAATCCTTCCTTAAAGGCCCAGTAGCCTCTCTGTAAATTTTCACACTAACTGCACCTCAGCAGCCTAGAGTATAAACAGGTGCAATAGTGGAGTGGCAGTACATGGAAAATTTCATGGTGCGCTTTAAAGCATCTCCAGCAGACATATTAGAAGTGAGTGCCAACTCGGGGTATTTCATATAAAGCATCCCTGTGTTAATTGAATCATCAATCTGGTTGTCATTTGCAGCTTTTCCTGGCCAAGTGGGGAGATGATCAGTTGAAACAAATGAAATTTACCAATGAGCATTATTGTATTCATTTTATGAGAAAATGACAAATTGCATATCACAGAAATGGCTCCAAACAGCCACAAATGCTCTTTCCTGCCACTGTGTTTATTTGTTCTTTGTTTGTTTTTTTAAGTGCCAGATCTGTTGATTTCTGAAGGTTTGAAGATTCAGTTATTTTTGTATTTATTTGTAAGCATGATTGAGTAAAACACAGAGTAGCAAAAATGTTCATTTACTGTAGATCAGGGATGTCAAACACATTTTATCTTTGAGATATCTTTAAATTATAGAAATCTATAACTAATTACTTTGGTTTTGTATGGATAGCCACGGGGAAGCTCTTTATCATCAGGAAAATCTGTAAAACTTATGAAAAAACACATAAAAGTCAAAATGTCTTGTCCTCCACATTTTCCAAAACCATCCAGTTGGTTGGTTTGGAGTCTTCACTGGGCTGATTCTGGGCCCCTAGGCTTTATGTTTGACATCCCTGCTCTGGATGGAGAGCATGTTTTCCATGTTCTATCTGTCATTAATTGATTCCAGTAATAAGCAAAGATGCCAACTTCTGCACAAGCATAAATCTGTTGGATGGATTACTTGGAACATCAGTGGGCCAGCTCCAGGGAAAAATCCCACACTCTCGTTCCTCCACTTGTGACTTGAAGTTTTTCATCTTATAAACAGGATTCAGTCATCAGGCCAAGAGTTTTGTTTCGCTAATGTGCCAATATGAGTTTGCATGAATCACATACTATAAATCAAAGATGGAAAACCTGCATTTGTTTTAGTGACCACCGGAGGACAGTTCCTCTGGTTGTAAAAAGTGGTGTGATTGTACAGATGTCTTTGAAAAACTGACCCTAGCTCTTGAATTACAACTTCAGTTAACAGGGTGCAGAATATAGTTCCGGCCTCTTTCATTCAATAAGAACATTTTAAGTCAGGTATATTTTCTAAATAAGTGGACGACTGTGAATTGAATGAGCAGGTCAATTCTATTAACTTGTTAGGATAGGTTTACAAGGCAACTTTGAGTCTAAGCTTTCTCCAGTTAACGTTTTTATTACTTTCTTTTCTTTACTGTCCAGCAGATCTTGCTAAAGTGCTCCATGCTTTCATCCCATGATGTTTAGACTACTATAAATCCCTCCTCTTCTGCTTGCAGCGCATTGAAAACTTTGCTCCCAGACTTCTTACAAATTCAAAGATCAATCCCCTTCTGCTAGGGATACATATAGATATATGTATATCACTCCAGATACTACATTTTATATCCGTCTTACCTGTATAAAGCTGAACTCTCTCCAGCTGAGCATATTGCTGACAGAAGGGAGGGAGGTTATTCCCAAAAGGAGATACAGGCCAAATCCCAGAATCCCAATAACGTAGTAAGAGTCAGTACGCCAGGCCATGGTGGTGTCAAACTTTGACGTTTTGTTCTCCCTGATCTTAAAATCACAGTAAACAAAGAACAGCTATTTTTTATCAGCTGTTTACGGAGTGATGGAAATAGGCATTATTAAAAATGTTTCCAAGTTGTCTTACCTGTGAGATAGTTTGTGCTGCCAGTCTGTATCTCACATAATATCTGGGGACAAAAATGATTATTTAGAGCAAAATCATGTGGACAACTCAGATAGGCATAACTCTTAAAGATTTACAATAAAACTTAGTTGAAGACGTCACAAGAATTGCTGAATTAATATTATTCACAAGTTTTATTAAAGTGTGATATAGACTTATCACTATAGCTACATATTCTGTAGTAATAGATTAGTAGGATGTGTGCAACGACGTGACGACCGGAGAATATCAGAAAGGGAAGGACATTTGTCAACGTTATGCAACTACAAGCAAAAAAAACCAATGGTGACACAAAGTGGACGGGACCAAAATAAACTTCTTAGCTTTCAGGTGAATGTTTGACACCAGTGCTGGATATCGCTGATTGACACGTGATACTAGTAAATATGTTAAAGGGTTACCTAGGCAACCAGACCCTGACATGTCATGCATTCTCTAGTCTAAAGTTGAATCCACACATGAAGCATTTGTCAATGATGTGGCGACCAGAGACCAAAAGAATGTCAATGACATTTGGGACCATGTACACCTTCCCAAACAATGTTACTCTAGAGAGCACTTATAAACAGTTTAAAACAGCCCCAGATATGTTTAATAAAGAGGCATGGCGATATGCAGCTCTCACACACCTGATAGGGATGATAAGAGTGTAAAGCACATGCAGAGAAGCCAAGGCAAGAGCTACGAGTCCCAGCTGTTTCCTGCACAACATCCAACGATCCAACCAGTCGGGGAAACGCCTGAAACATAGGTTTGAGTAGTATGGCACAAAAATGATTAGAGAATTGCACACCTCTCTGCTGGGATTAAATATAATTGCATCCTATTTTGATTACTGACTTGTATTTAGTTCCTCTGTAGAGCTGAAGGAAGGCAGCTATGACTCCAGGCAAGTAACACAAAGACAGCATAATGAGCGACACGATGGGGAACACCTGAAAGAAGGAGACAAGCGCAAGTTGTTTTGAGGATAAAATCCATGACTTTTAAGTGAAAACTTTTTATTTGTTTAGTCATTTTTTATGGGATTTATTTAGCGGTGACTTTTCAAAGTGTACCATATGCTAATTTGTAAGCTAATAAACAGGATTTACCTTGTTTGCCAATGATGCCATGATTCTAAAGGAGATGTCTTTATCATTCACCACATACGAATAAATGACATCTCTGATGAGTAGATAGAGGAAGAAGAAGACAATGAGGCCACTGGCCAATTGCAAGGGCAGCCTCCATTCTGGGAACAGCTGCAGAGGGAAGTCCTCCAGCTCTCTAGCTGCAGTCAGAGACCCCCTGTCCAGAACAGTGAAGCCTAATTTGGTAGCCACCTCTATTACTGCCTGCTTTGCCTCAACACTGTTCCCACACACGTACACCTGGAGAGGAAAGAAAAAAAATCTATGATTTTTAAAGCTTGAGAAGCGCCCCATGTGAGAAGTGCAGGTTCTCATCATTCTACATTTATGTTTATGCTCTCGCACACACGATGATCATAGGGCTGTTTTGATTCAGAGGCATAAAAACCAATAGAGACACACTGACAGTCAATGTGGTCATAGGAATGCTCAACACCTATGCAATGTTGCTGATGGTGCTCAAAATTAAACATAGCCTAGTGCATAAACATGCACTCTCCACAACACACACGTTCTCCTGTGGGGTTTTGGTTTTTTTTATATTGTCCACTGGGACTCTGAAACTGGATCAAAATGAGCAGAAAAATACACATATGCTGCAGTGAGAGAGCAAAATACATGATGGGAAGCTTAGATCTAAGCGAGAGTGTGGAGTTAATTGATTCAAGGATACCACAGAGACAGCATTCTCAGGAAAGACACGAGGCTGACTCCTCTCCTCCTCTTTCGCTTGGCTTCGGTTTGATCAAAACTTCAAAATGAGTTAATAATATAATTTGGACGGAAATACTTTCCTTTAGGAAAGAGATTATTATTTTTAACTTGTTGGTCAGCACCCGCCGTGTGAACAGATCAGAGAACTGTCAAATACATGTGGTTCTGCATGCAAATACGTAATACTTTTTTAATTCTCTCCAGTATACCATGCAAACAAGAAGATTTTAACACAACAAACAGATGTATTTGTTACCTGTCTGTTGGCATCTGATGGTCCATTCTGAAGGGCCCACGCAGACAAGGTGTTAAAACCCTTCACCACCTGAGCTCCAGGGATTAGCCTGGTTATTAAAGAACAATCATTTGCCTCATGTTCTTACAATTTTCTTTTTTTGTGTGTGATTCAGCGCACATGGTCCATGAGATATCCCAGTATTTCATATTATTACATTACTGCCCTAGTTTCCCCTTACCTCTGCAAATATTCAGCATTGGCCTCAGGGTACAGATCCTTCTTGAGGTTGTTGCTGACATCCACCAGGACCTTCCAATCAATTAAATCAATAGAGTGGATGAAAAGTTAGAAATGATCCAAGTGCTTTGTCACTCAAAGTCATCTCACTGTGCAACAAGGTACCTTCCCCTTGAGCTGAGGTGCAAGCGTCTCCAGGAAGTCGTAGTTTTCTCTGTGAATACAAATAAAAACCAGCCTGGCTGATTGGGCTGCAGCCACATGGCTCATCGCCTGCACAAGACATAAACACAGGAGAACTGTCACGCACAGTCATGACACATGGTAACACAACCGCTGACAAATGGGTTCATTTATTTTGAGATTTTAGTTCATTTGAGACAAGAAACAAAGCAATGCAGAATGTAGAGCACAAACAAAAAACAGCAACATCTGCTTGCACATACACGAATTACCAGCAAACTAGTTTAGCTAAACAAGGTCAAGCCTGATTAGAAGAGTTGCTTTTCTCACAGCACTAACTATGCACGTTGAACACAGGTATTTGTTTTGGTTAAGGACTGTCCTTCAATTCACATGTTGTGGTATCAGCTGTCAAATAAGAACAAGAACAACAAAAACATCAGACATCGTGCACTGTACCTGAGTTCCCGGAGGCAAAGGGCCACAGCTGTGTGGTCTGCGGCTGCCATACACCACTTTGTAGCCAGTCTGGAGCAAACGCTGGCCCAGAGAGCGTCCAAAGTCCCCCGTCCCAAAGATACATAGCATCTCCTGCTCAGTGGCTGCCGCTGTGCTCAAAGGACACAGAGATACGCTCTCTGAATTCACCTCCTTTGACATGCTGCTCAGTCTGTCACACAACACGGCCACAGTCTGACACAAAAAGGGAGAATACCTCCTGTGGTTCTGAAAGAACAAAATGCTCTACCAGGTCTTCTGCCAGCACAGTGACAGCTGGACTGCAATGTGAATATTATGAGTAATGTGTCCAAGTTCAAGACAGTTGTAACTAAATTACTTCTACTTCAAATAAGCAGCTCTTCTAGAAAAAGTGCCAGTGGACCATCTGACTGCCTCTCAAGTTCATGTGTCTGTTCTGTCACTTTCTAGACTGACAAATTCTTCAGTCTTGAGTCAGTTTTTGTGCTGGCCTATCCCCTCCCATTTTAAGGATTGGCTCAGACTGAAGTCTGTTTAATCTGGGAAACTCCGTGGCAAAATGTTGGAGGCAGGTTTCAGAGAGGTCTTTAGTTTTCTATCTGAGCCTCTCTGTCTCTCTGTGCTTTGCTTTGCCAGGAAAACTGTGGCAAAGTTAGAAATATGGCATGCTTCTGGGAAACCACACAGGTTGTGCAACACTGGAAAACAAGACTTTAATATACTATGGCTGGACAAGAAAAAGATTTTCCCCAATTTATCACATAAAGTCAAAGCACAAGAAACCCAGATTATGCAGTAGATGAAAGTCTTTGTTGATATGAGGACATGAAGGAAATGCACAGTTAAGAATCAAAGTGTGGAACATTTCTGGTCAGACAAGCTCACCATAACAGGTTTGTGCATGTAGATGCCCCAAATTAAACACACAGAAAAACCTTGATAGGCAAAAACACAGTTACCTCATGTTACATATTACAGTTTGCTCATGGAAAAGTGCACATTGTTGCATTGAGCTCTCCCCAAACAGGCTATGTGTACCAATTCAGGGTCACAGAATGCAAACACAGTGTACTGGTATGCTCCCAACCCCCTCTATTCTCTTTCATTGCACAATCCCCTCTTAATGACTTTAAAATTCCCACATCCTGTACCTACATAATTGCTTGGTCGTGAGTGCAAAACAAATAACACTTATTTTTAATAGCATAAGGAGAATTGTGGTTCACTGGGAGTCAAAGAACACAATCCTCATAATCAGTCAGTGATACAGTGGTCAGAAGAGGTGCCCCCTGATTCATGGAGTTTGTAGGCAAACCCACCAATTACAGTCTAAGCTCCACTCATGTGTCGTCCCAGTGAGTAATTAATGTTCTTAGCCTCGTAACTTAAGCTGGCCTCAGAGTGCAGCCCTTCCTATTTTCCCAGAGGTCCAAAATAGCTCCACCGTTCAGAGCTGAGGTGAACCTCAGGCCTAGTGACCTGTCCTAATCTGTAATTACTCCCTCTGCTGCGCTGCATCACTAAGTGGCTGGTGTGTGTGTGAGCATGTGCAACACAAATATAACAATACTTTACTAATGCAAGCATACACACACACACACACACACATACATGTACACACAAACAAAAAAAACGTAATGAAATTTGTCGCTGATCTGGGTTCTTAGCCCATAATTAGGCAGAGACCTTAACTGCAATTAATCTCCTACTTGGTAAACAATTACTCACTTGCTCTTCCTCCCACAAGATACCAAAGTTGGAAGAAGAGCAGCGTTCAAGAGAAGGGATCTGGCTTGATAAACATTTTCCATCAGTAAACAGTATGAAGAAAAGCAAACAAATGAACATCTGGTTGGGAAAAAAAAGAGTTAAAGTTTATGTAAATCTAGCAGGTCAGTGTTATTTATATGATGCAGTGTTTGTTTTTTCCCATATCAAGCGGTAAGTTATAACTAACCAAGAGTTCCTTAGCCTCGTAGACAAACGTTCAGAGTTCAACCAGTAAAAGCCCAGGCACTAAAGCGCAGAGCTAGACCTCAGTGAGCACAAGAGCTGCACTTAAGTACTTCTGAGCTTTATGCACCAAACAATCTAGCTTAAAACAGTGTGGGTGGATTTCTGATGATCAAAACAAAACTGAATGGAAACAGCAATCACATATCAAATGTCAAGTCTGAAAAAAAAGGCACTCTCAGGCTGATGATTGGGCCTTCCAGTATTCCCAGGCTAAAGCCATTACCATGATTGGCTTTACACTCTGCAATATATGAGTGTCTAAGCAAAAGCCAGACTGCATTACAGCCCCATACTATGTTAATAGATTTTTCTGCATGAAATGAGGCTCACATCCAGCTGCTAACATCCAGCTTCCGTTGGTGCTATAGTGAAAAAGATTGACTTTTAGTCCCACTGTTCGGGGTTTCAGTGCATACATACATGAAGAACGATCATCGCAGAAGAACTTAGACCTTGATGATGTACTAGTGGATGAGATGGACACCAGGTAATAGGTTATCTGAGCGGGACGGTCGGTTGCAGTGATAGTGAGGTAAAATTTTAAGGACACACTGCAGAAAAATTTGTTGTAGATTGCGATTGGATGTCTAAAACAAAGTGGGAGAATATACAAAGAGGTGGTTGGTTTGTTAGAAGTCATTTTAGATAATGGTTCCACAATACTGTAGAGGTTTGATGGGTAGAGGTCGTTGGATCTGAGGTGTGACCAAGCAAACAAGCGCCTGTGCCACTGGGCAAAAGAGAAGAGCAAAATAACATCCTGGTCTCAGGCTAAAGTTTAGTACAGTGACTTTTCCCTGTTCTCGCTTCACCTCCTCTACATGACACATCTGCTGTTTGTGTTTACCTTAAGGCGCTGAATGTCCTCATGTGAACCGCCTTAGCTATCTTTTTGAGGTAATGTTTTGGGTTGCAGGCCATGACCCAACACAGCCAGAAAGGCCACATCTAAAAACATCCTTCTTAAGGCAGAAATATGAGAGACCCAGAAGGAAAAATAACCCAGGGTTAGTTGCAAGAAAATGTTTTTGAACATTCACCAGGATTTTCGAGCATTGATTATACATAAAATGTGTTCTTCTCGCCATCTGATTCAAAATTACAGACAAACACAGTCTGAAAAAACGAATCAAAGTCTGTGTTTGAAAAAAATAATCACTGTGCTCTCTACTAATGACTTTGTCAAAACATTAAAAATAAGTTTGGATTTGTGGGCTCCAGATCAGTCCCCCACTTTAAAAAAAATGTGGTATATTAAAGCTGATTAAGAACAAAATCTGCTCTTCTCGTAATAGATTGGATCACAGGAGCAGCTGTAGCGATGTAGGGATTCAAAAATAGGTAATAGGCTACAAAACCTTTATGAAATTTGGGGGGTTCACCAGTCCACAATAAGGGAAACTTTCTACACATGGAGAAAATTCAGAACTGCTGCTACAGAGAGCACCCTACAAAAATTCCATCTGCAGCACAATGTGGAGTGCCGAAATAGGTGAAAATAACCTGTGTGCAACAGAAAAACACCAGCAGCCAACACCTATCAAAGACAGTGGCTTGGGGGATGTTTTTCTACCTCTGGGCCAGAGAACCTGACCCAGTATTTTTTTATGAGAAAACCCAACTAAGAAACCCCAACATAACCCACTCATGATGATTTGATATGACCTGTAGAGAACTGTTGATCAAGATATCCTGGACATGTTGAGAACTTGAGACGGTTACATAAGAGGAATGGTCCAAAATCCCTCCTCCTCTTCCACCTCATCGTCCAAATCTCACAAGCAAAAACATGTGAAGAATGTCGCTGCTGCAAAAAGCAGTTTTTTTAGACACAACCCAACACAGTTAGCAGTTACTTGATTAAATGTGCTCAATAAAAAGGCGAGAAATACAACTGTTTGTGCGTTATTAGTTTAGTCTGAATAGGTTTGCCTAATCCTCATAATTCAGGAGGGTTTATGAACTTTTTAACATTTTCTTGGCAAAGGTACTTTTTCACCATTTACACTGAAAATAGCAAAGCTGTCAAAACCTCTTTTTTGTACAATGTTTACACGAGTAACGGAGGAAAATAAAGTCCAGCTGGCTGCTTTGGCCGCAGATGACATCCATAGTGAAACTTATCTTTGGACAGAGTCAGGAACAGTGCTGCAAGCTGTGCTTGCTCGCTGCTCTGCTTCTCTCCCTCTCTTTCTCCCTCCCTCCCTCCCTCTCGCTGTCCCTCAGCTCTCTGGTCTATCATTTTGATCGTTTTAGAGATTTACAGTGAAATCTCCCTCCTGACCCCTAGTGCTCTGGAGCTCAATGAGTGATCTGTAAAGTTAATGGGTCAGATCCAATCTTTCCTTGTAACACACCTCACTCCACACACTCGTCCGCACACACACACATGCGCTCCCTCGCCTCCACTCATATATCTGTCTCTCTATCTCTTACAATGCAGAACAACATCAGGACATGGTCTCAGCTTTATAAGCCCTAATCACAGTGGTTATAAAACCTGACTGAAAGATTGAGCGGTTGTCTTGGTAACACTGATGTATGCAATACTGGAGGGGACCTGAGACTCTGGATATTGGGTCCACTTAGTGTGTGCTGTTGACATGGTCCATTCTGCCCCCTCAAAATAACAGTAAAATTATGTGGAGGCGTTGGGCCCCTAAAGCTTCAAACACACACAGGTATCTGCTTGCCTGATTAGACCTTTACTCAGAACTGCTTGTCCAAACTGGTTTGGATTGGAGGCAGTGCAGTTCCTTCTGTTATCATTCATCATGTAATATCCTGCGTAAAACCAGCAAAGTTAAACTTACCATACCAATCATCCAGAGTAATGGAAAATGTGTCGGTGGGGTACATTTCCTCGTGGCCTGCCGTGAACAGTCAGCTTGATCAGTGATAACATAGCAAGCAAGCATGTGATGTAGCATGAGAGAGTTGTGGACCGTCCCAGTGCAGTGTCCACAAAACAAGGGTACATGTGCTTCAAACGTCTGCTGCTCTTCTACGGGTATTGTGCAGATTAGTCATCCTATAATAAGGGAAAAGTGAAAGGTGAAAAAGTGAAGGAATACAACGATAGACCCGCAGATGGAGCCACGAGAGATGTACTTACAACCGACTTTGGTGTAACCTCTGTTTTATTTCAGTTAATGTGTGTGTGAAGTTATTTAATAACTTTGATATCCTTGAATACAAAAGCAAGCATTTGAACGTTTTTATATTTGCCTGTATTAGATAGCCAAAGTCAGAGAGAGACACAAATATGGGGAGCAGTAAAGAGCTCACATAATCAATAAAATACTTATGTCCAAAATTCTGACTTTGAGTAATTTGATTACATGTAAAACCTTTCCATATGATTTGGTTACATGGGTACAATATAAAACGTAAAATTTAATGGAATCTGGTTAAATGAAATTGACTCAGTTGGTGTACATTCAGTTTAAACCAAGCTCATTTTCCTTGATGATTAATTATTTTAATAAATAAACCTTTGATTTTGCATGTTTCAGTTGCACTTTACTCAAAATTATTGCTCCATGTTTACTGGGGCCCAGGAATATTTTTCAGTGCACTCTAACGAGTACACTTTAGGACACACTACAACTCAATCTATTTCTTTCTGTTTAGGCTAATTGTTTGTCTGCTGTGGGACTACACCTGTACGCTTGTATGTGTGGGGATTAGTGTATTACGTTTTTGTACTTTTATAACTCAGTTTTCAGTCTTTTCTATCAGTTCCTTTTTTGAGTGTTTTGTAATACGGACTTTCCCGGCAGAAGAACACGGTGACCAAATTAATTTGTAATCTGGTGCTTTCTATTTCAACACATAGCCTACAGTATTATCTCTCTGGTGCTTTGCACAAATAGGTGGACTTGCATAGAATCAGATTTACTGATTGATTTATGATTTTGGTCCCCACATGATAACACTAAGCACATGCTTAATTCACGTGTCAACATGAAATGTAAAATGTTATAGCTTCTGTCTTTGCTCTTGTAAAGTAAACGACTTCGAAGGGGATTTATTTCTTTGTTTTTTGCCAATTCTCTTAGCTGGGTCCTTCATCGCTCTGCTCAAAGATATTTTAGGCATTGAATTTTTATTTTTTTATGAGTAATGGCACCCAGTTAAATGATCTAGTTATTTCAAATTTTTATATACAGAATCTGACAACAGCCACTGGGTTTTTAGTCAACTGGATTAAATCACATTTTGGAATTTTGGAGATCTTAATAAATAATGCCTGCATTTGAAAGCCGTATATGCGATAATAAATATTACAATAGTAAGGTTTTTAGGCATGCAGTTTGAATGATGCAGTGTATAAATCCGACGGCAGCATCAGCGGCAGACACGTCTGTCATATGTGCTGTATTATGTGGGACTTTTTCCATCATCTTTGACTATTTAACGACCTTAAGCAACCATCTCCCAAGAGAAACTTCTATCTTATGAGCCCTGTGTGTGGGTCAGGTACCAGCTGTTGATGAAATTTAGCAGCAGCAGAAGCAGCAGTAACCGTGGCAGCACGAGTTGCAAACTGAGCCATAAAAGCAGCTACACTGGCAGAGCAGGAGTGTAACCGGGGCTTTTGACAGCTTAAATACACCACCTTATTACAAAGACTCAGTTGGATGTTGCAGCAAATAGTGTGTCACATGAGAGTCTGGAAGTGCTGCGCAAATTGTCTGCCTGAACTAGCTTTGTAGGCTTTGCTCCATTTATGCCATTTAGGATTTATTCTTTGTGCAATCTGACAAACATGCAATAGAGAGTGAAAAGCAACCTATTCTGAAATTTTTCTGGTATTGCAATAAGTTTTATGATTTGCCAAAAACGCCTCTTTCCAAACAAACTAAAAACAAGAAGTGAAACTGTATAAAGCGGAAGCAGAACGGACCACTCATCACTTTTGTACACTGAAAATATGTATGTAGTATGCTTCAGTGAATCATCTCTAACTGCTAACCACCAGAAGGACATTTACTCAGTGTTTAAACTGCAAGTTTGTGAACAGCATATGTTAGAGTGAAAACAACAATAAAAAAAAAAACTGTAAGGCTCCAAGTCTCTTGTGCCTGGCATACATCTTTCATGCACCTAGAGTATTGCAGACGTCTGTGAGCTGTTGAGTAAAACTTCACTTCCTCCACATCTGACCTAATGTGGCCACCCTTCATGTCTTTTAATCACACCACTCACTCCTTTTCCGTGTTTTTCCCCTCCGTTTGACTCCAGATCCCGTTCCTTCTCAGCACCTACAACATCAAATCCCACTCTGGAACAGAAGTCCTCACAGTAGTGAATATATAATTCATCCCCATGACCACACACTGCTGAATATTTCACTCTGACAGTCATGTATAATTATGACTCGGTGTCAAGCTGTCACTCTACTGCCCCCTCTCTGGTAGTTTCTCCACACAGCCCTTCAGGCCTATAAAAAAAAAACATTTTCTTGGCAGTGTGGGCTGCCTTCTCGTCTTTGGGAGGAAGTGGATTGCTCAATTACTGTCAATCGCAGGCTTGCAAACTACCATTCATACCTAGTCCCACCTCCAAAGAAACACATAAGGAGTCGTAATTACTTGCAAAAATTATGTGGCACTGAGCAGAAATCCACAGAATGCATACTGTGGTGTTTAGGTAATGAGATAAAGGAAGCTGTAACGACCCTCGCGAGGGAAGTAATGAGACTTAATGGGAGTTAATGGGGTTACACTGATCGGGAGAGCAGGAAGACCCCAGGTTAATACCACTACTAACAGGACAGAGACTGAGTGAGGGGGGGTATACACACACACACACACACACACACATATCCACACTCACGCATACACAATATAAAGACCTTGATCAGCATTCGCACCTTAGCCTGAAATCATTAGATCATTATAACAGTTCTCAGTTTAAGAATTATGCATGAGCCCTCTGGAAGGTTCCATCTTTGATTCTCTTGTCCTATGCAACTGTTAGGGTTATACAACCTGTGTGTGTGTGCACATGCATGTGTGTGTGTGTGTGTGTGTGTGTGTGTGCACGTGCGTGTGTTTGAAACAGTGTGTTCTTTCAAGTCTTGCGCACTTAGCAGCAGTTAATGAGATCAGGGTGAGTGTTACCTGTGTGCAGGGCCTTTGATGAAATATGTTCAGAAAGAGAGAGAGAGGGGGTCTCAGAGAATGAGATGGGAGGAAAGAGCTGCGAGGAGCAAGGAGGGAAGAAAGTGTTATTGTGTGTGTGTGCACGCATGTGTGCACATGTGCGTGCGCCTGAGTGATATATAGAGATAGCTTGAAGAAATAAGAGAGGATATAGAGGGGATAATAGTGAAAAAGAGAGGGAGTGGGAGTAGAAGCAGGGAAAAGTGACGGAGAGCAGAAGGGGAGGCATTCATTTTTAATCGAGAAAAAAAGTCACCGCAAAAAAAAGAAAGGCAGACGGATGAGACCCATTCACTTATAGCCACTCACAAAGAGACACACTTTATCCACACACCTATGAACACTGTACATGTTCATGCACACCCAAAGAAAACATGCACAAACCCATTGACAGCTTCACTTAAAAGAAAATCATGTTTGGTCTGTTTAGCTCTGTGTGCTTGGAAGGTGGTGTTTCAGCTTTTTTGTTTTGTTTTTTTCAAATCCATAAGGGAGAGTTTGGATTATTTTTTCCTTCATCATAATCAGACTGAAACCCTCCTTTTTAACTCTAATACTTTAATTCTAATTACTAAACACAGGCACAACGAGCTCTAGGCTGGGTGGGTCTTTATCCCTTGGGACAGAACGAAGGAGAGACTGTAGAAGACAAAGGCAGACGGAGCCAGAAAATGAGAGTGTAAAAAAGAAACAGAAAGTTGAAAGTAAAAAAAAGCGTAGAACTAAACAAGTAGGGATAAGAGTACTACTTTGCGCCCCACTATTTCATTGAAGGCTGGCTTAAAACCACTTCGATTTATAAATGGCAGGGCCAGCCCACAGCACTCCAACAACGACTTAAAGGTATGTTTTATTTGATGAGGTAAATGGCAGCAAAAATACAAATGTGCCATTTAAGAACGAGTAGGTGAGCCCAAAGAAAGGTTCTGTAATATTGAAGACATTTTTAATCCGAACCTACCTGGAGACAGAATATATTCAAATGCATTTAAAAAAGCAACAAAATGATCTCTTACCGATTTGCAAAGGACTGCCTAAAGCCAGGTTTTGCCACTGCTTCTGCAGAATTTTTTTTCCTGCTTCACTGATAGTGTTTTTGGTACGTACGTCCTAGAGAGGGTGGCGTTATATCTGCCAAAGAGCACTTATTTAATAATACAAAAGTCAGTTGTGGTCCAAAATGTGGCAGAAAGATGAGGAAAAAACTTTATTTTGGTCAACAGCCTGATTAAAAATGTATTCACCAGCAACTTTATTTAGACTCCCTTTTGCCTTTAGAACTGCCTTAATTCTTCATGGCATAGATTCAACAAGAAGCTGGAAACATTATCGTTCATGACAACATCACACAGTTGTTGCAGATTTGTCGGCTGCGCATCATTGATGTGATTTACCTGTTCCACCACATCCCAAAGGTCCTCTATTAGATTGCAATCTGGTGACCATGGAGGCCATTCGAGTACTATGAACTCATTGTCATGGTCAAGAAACCAGTTTGAGATTATTTGACCTTTTTGACATGGCACATTATCCTACTGGAAACAGCAATCAGAAGATGGATACGCTGTGCGCTATGGTCATAAAGGTAGGCTGAAGTGTCTTCTTCCCCTCAGCCCCAGCTGGTCACAGCAGATGACTGCCTCTCCTTAAGCCTGGTTCTCCCAGAGGGTTCTTCCTGTTAAAATTAAGTTTTTCTGTCCCACTTTTGCCAAAAGATTGATGATTCTGTCTGATTATTGGAGTTTCCTCTGTATTATTGTAGGGTGTTTAACTTACAGTATAAAGTTGGCAACTGTTTGTTGCTATATAAAGAAAATTGAATTGAATTGAATTGAATTGAATTGAATTGAATTGAATTGAATTGGCATTATCCTGTGGTCATGACCGTGTGTAAATGCCTAAATGCATTGTGTTTCTGCCATGTGATTGGCTAATTAGATATTTGTGTTAATGAGAAGTTGAGAAGTTATATCTACCAAAGTAGCCAGTAATTGGTTAAACTTAATGCTGTGCAAAATTAAGTCCATGTTCTTTTGGCACTGTTAAAAAGGACGCTGAAGGATAAGGTGTTCTTATCTGCCAGGCTAACCATTAGGCCATTGTTTGTGGATTGTATTTTCTAAATACAAATGCATTTCGATTGACCCAAACCTGTCCCAGAATGCACTAAATACCTGCCACATTTACAACTATGCCCTTTGTACCTTAAAGCAACAACATTTAAAGGATTACCTGCTGTATTGCCAATCCAAAAGACAGAAAGATTCTCTGTGGGATCTAATAACACTTTACTGACCACTGGCCCGATGGGATTTCCGTTCAAACCAGATCTGAACATAAAAACGAAACAGTAAGGATGTTTCATCTTCCCCCGGGGGGCTCTCTCCCTCTTTTAGCTCATTCCCGACTGTTATCTCTCCTCACATTGGCTGCTTTCATCCTGTTTCCAGAACTGAGATGATACACAACACAGAGAGGGAAAAACACACAGGGAGACACACAGAATTAAAAAATAAATAAAAAAAACCCATACACACAGCAAGAGGAGAAAGCATATAGAAAAGAGAGATGCTCTCATTCACACACAAACATACACAGACACACACGGTCACTTATATACAGACACAGCGGGGCCCTATTTCAGGATGCTGTCAGCAGGGGGACAGAGGCTAGAGGAAACACAGGATGAATTCTCCTTTGCCTCATTCCATCACACTGCCATGACACCCCTATTTACCTCTTCCATCTATCTCCACACTGGCTGTCTACTACCTTGGCTTGTTTGTGTGTGTGTGTGTGTGTGCTTGTTGTGTGGGTATAGCTGTACATGTGCCATCCTAAGCACATTCACAGTGATAGAGTGAGTGAGTTAAGTTGAGCTGGATACTGTATATTGTGCACTGCAGTGTTCAAACATGCTGTACGGCCCATCGGCGTTTGTTTCGCAGGCTAAGACACTGATGTTTGCTCTCACAGGAAGTTTCTTTATCAACGTTTACATTGGTACAATTCTGGATGTTTCCCAAGCAATCTCTCCAAACGATGACCTCTTAATTCTGCTGCGGTACTTTTTTTTTTTTCTTATCAAGTCTTCGAGACGCTTGGGAACCCTGTCGTGATCCGATGCCTTTGCTTCACACCTCATACGTCCTCCTGCGATATGAGAAAGCCCCTTTCATTGGACGGGTGAAGGAGCGTTCTATCCAATTCCGCAATCTCATTTTTGCTTTGAGAGAAATGCTCCTTTTCTTCATGTCTCTCGCACATGCACACATACAGACACATTCTCACAAATGGTCTCTACCCTGCTGTCCTTCTATTCCCCAAGGCTACGGTCATGCATTTTCACTTCATATTAATTTTTTTGTTTGTACTTCCTGGCCTTCTGTGATTCATGACCACAAGAAGAGAGAATGAGCAGTGAGGGCAAACAAAATGAATATTAGCGGTACAGACATGCAGGATTGAGCTGTCCAGTGGCTTTATCTCTCACTGAAATATTTGCTTGCACTTCTCAAGGCAAACAAAAATGCTTTCTGGACTTTTGAATTTGCTCTGTATCGACAGTGACTTACATTTGAACTCATATATTTGCACAATAAGCTTAGCTTATGTTGAGCGGTAAAAGTAGTCTCTGATATATTAGCATGATACACAGTATGCGGTTTTAGTTTGCATATAAAAAATGCATGTAGTTGAAGGTGAATATTTTTTTGGTAAATCCCACAGATACAGATACCTGAGAAGAGGTATGCAAATAAATAAGAATTACACTAGCAAAAGCCGGACAGTGCATGCACAAGCTCCTGTTACAGGATTCTTCTTCTTATTTCAGCTGCTCCCTTTAGGGCACAGCCTCAGGTATCACCTGCTTCCATCTCCATCTCACTCCATCTCTTGCATCCTTTGCTGTCACGCCAACCCTCTGCATGTCCTCCTTACATCCATGAATCTTCTCTGTGGCCTTCCTCTTTTCCTCCAACTTGGCAGCACCATCTTCAACATCCTATTCCTAGTAAATCCACCATCGCAGCCTTGCCTCTTTTATTTTGTCTCCAAACCGCTCAACCTGAGCTGTCCCTCTGATGTACTCTTTTCTAATCACAAAGCAAGCCATGCTCTTTGCCAGATAATTGCTCAGTGAGTGGAATTAGCTGAGGTGAAGACCAGCAGACAGCTACTGGCCACATGTGTTACAAGTCTCGGTTTAGGCTGCCACGCTCTTAATTAAACAAACTTTAAGTAATATAACTTAAACATCCTATAAAAACTGGGAAACTTGGAAATAGAAACCAAACACATCATCTCTACTGTAAAGTTGCACATTTTAATATGGGAGTCTAATCAATTTCTCATTTGGAGCCAGCTTCAAGTGGCCACTCATGTTAGCGCGGTTTTTGGCACTTTGAGGCTGTTTTAATTTTCCAGACATGGAGGCTGTCGCTTGTACGCAGTGCATCTCTATAGAACATGACCTTCGTAAAAGTTAATGAAATTAGACTGAAATGGCCTGGATGCATTAATTCCAATCATGACTTACAGCCATGTGTGACAGTAAAGACTATGCTTGTATTTGTATTTGAGAGGGGCACAATGGTGCCAAAGATCTTATTCTACTAGATATGATTACAAATCTTATGCAGCTGAGATCTGTGTAGTAATGCAACAATGCTGTTCATTCACATTCTACACTTCAGTGCAGTGAGGAGGCAATCAGTTCACAGCACTGGAGGAGCAGCAGATTGAAGCACAGATACAGTTCTGCATGTACTGATTAATATCATAATTTCCTATCAGCTAACACACTGAGAAAGTTCCTTAAATTTCCTCTGATGCATGTTTGAAAATCTAGTCCGCTCAGAGGTTACTATTTTTATCATGAAATATTCATTAACATGTGATAGTCAAATACCCCAAGGACGTATGTATGAATATTTGAAGAGTGCTTACTTGCTGTAATGTGGTTTAAGATGTAATTCCTGCTGGGTTTGCAGCAGTTGGTTTGATTAAATTCAATGCACGAACTCAGTTCATAATACTCACACTCTGTTCATTGTGTCAGCTTAAACACAGCAGGGTGACAAATTGTTGCTCATATGAAAAGACCTGCATATCCATATGCATAGGCAGTTCTTGGATATGCATGCCTACTGGTGGATGCAACAGACTGGAGGTGACCACTGGCAAAAAAATATCCTTCCTATCGTTCAGGAGTCGATGGCTGAATATTATTCATGTCTCTCTCCCTCTTTCTGTTTTTCTAAGTGTGTGTGTGTGTGTGGTTGACAGTCTGCTGATGGACTAACACCTTTTTTCCCTCTCACTAGAGCTTTGGAGACCCTTTCAGCATAATAAATGTCCCTCAGATCCATCTATCTCTATATTCACAAGCATGCGATTAAGTATAAGTATTTGGACAATCCAACAATGTTCCTAATCATTTACCTCCTCTGCCCACCACAACAATCAACATGTGATTGAAGTGCAGACTTTCAGCTTTAATTCAACATGTCTTAAATATAATGATTGTTTTTAATACTTGAATGAAAATCCTTTGCCATCCATACCTGCCTAGCCGAGAGCCAGTGGACATCACTAAATGCCATGTCCCCTTCGCTGAAATGATTTGGTAGGCTTTTACTGCAACCGCCTTAAGGTGCTGTTTGTTTGTGTGTGTCTCATCCTTTTGTTTTGTCCTTCATAACTGAAAAGCATTCTCTGTTAGAT
>VOQK01013261.1:32656-48940 GCA_015052645.1 Benitochromis conjunctus
CTGTTAGATTGACATAAGGCAACTGACTTTGTCATTAAAAATATGCTATTTCTTTGGCTTGACAAACTCTCGGGTCACTTTTATCTTGTAGTATGCTTTGGGTCATTATCCATTTGTCAGTTTTTCAGCATTTGGCTGAACCTGAGCAGAGAGCATTGCCCTGTACACTTCAGATCCTGCTACTTCCATCTCCACTCACATTATCAATAAAAGCCAGTGACCCGGTTCCACTGGCAGCCATACATGCTGCTGCATAACAATCTTTCCTTCTTGTTCTTAAATGTAACCAGTGGTTTGCATGTTGTTATAAACCAGAGATGTCAAACTCGTTTCACATCAGGGGACACACACAGCCCTCTTTGATCGTGAGTCATTCCAGTGAAACTTCGCTTTCTATCAGTGTGAAGAAGTTTAATTACGCATTTGATGGCCGTGATATTTAATATAAGAAGAAGAAGCAAAACAAAGCACACAATTTCAACAGTAAATTAAACAGTAAACTCAGTTTTTTTTCTTTGTGATTAAAAAAAATTCTGTTGTAATAAAGAAATCGATCAGTGAGAATCTTGGGGCTTAAAATGCAAAAAACTTAAAAATTAGAAGATAAAAAATTGTTATCATTATTAAAATTGTTGGCCCATTGTAAAAAACAAACAAACAAACCAACAACAACAACAACAAAAAAACTGATATTTTTAGAGAAATGATGAAAAATAAACAAGCAATTTGTGTATTGCTTGTCTATTTTAAATTGCTAATAGGGGAGGACTTTATCAGCAGGGTTGCTGTTAAAATGATCAAAATATAGTTCAAAGTCAATAAATTTCCCAACTCTGTCCAGTAGGCTAAATTGGAGTCTCTATTGGGCCCCAGGGCCTCATTTTTAACACCCCTGTTGGAAACGCTCTGTATTTCATTCAGGAAGAAATCACTTGACAAGCTTTAGAGTTTGACAATGATACACCTACTTCCTCCAGAGTTTTCTTGACGTGGCTAGACATTTAGTGTCATGAGCTGTGTGCAGGCAGGAACGGTGAACCCAAAAGTGCAGACTCACGGAGGCAAAACGTGAACTCAAAACAGCTTTAATGCTAAACTCAAAAGTAACAAAATTGGAAAATACAAAATAAACTTACACAGGCAGACAGAACACACAGCATGGGATGAGGGAGATCGCAACACAGACCAAGGAAAACACAGGCCTTAAATACACAGAGGGAGCAATCAGGGAATGAGAGACGGGAGGGAAACACAGGTGGTGTAGGGTAATTTCCAATAAACCAAATTCAAAAAAGGAGTCTATGGCTGTTCCTGGTTTCCAAAAGAAATGCTTCCAGTTTCATTATGACTTGACGATTGTTTTTTTATTACAAACTGAAGATGTAACAATTAACTCCTTCCTAAATGAGCATAAAAGTAAAAAAAAAAAAAAAAGACCATTTATCCAGAACTACCTGTGCACACACGGTCAAAAAACCGTGAGACTCCTCACTCCTACGGTCCTAAAATGTACACCGTACACTCCTCTGTCCACGCTCCTCCTCTTTTCAATCACACCTCTTTTCCTGCTGCCATTGCACTTGCATACTTTTAGTGGTAGACACCTCTTTATATTCCAATCCCAAACAGTGACATGTGATTACTTTACCTAAACACAACATACATTTTTAAATTTATTAATACCAAAAAAGATGAATTTTGTAACGAATCTATGAAAGAGACGCGGACTTGACAAGGGGAAACAGCTGACCTGGGAGACAGCAACTATGGAACACAGAAACCAGAAGACTAAAACTCTAACATAAACCACACAGAGAATCTAAACTTAGAACAACCCTATAACCCATTAGACAAAGAAAGCTAGAACATAATGAAGTACACAAAATCAAAGAAGCAAAAAAAATACAAAACACTGGGTCGACGACCCAGGCACCCTAACATTTAGAGGCTAAAAGATTTTCTTCTTCCCAGCGGAAAGAATTGCACAATCACCCACTTTAGTCATATTCTGTGGACCTTATGGTTTTTTGTGTGTTTCCGACCTGGTCAATGCATTCATTCTTTTTTTAAATGTACGCGATTGTCAATTTGGTCACTCCAAGTTTTTGTTAGCTCTCTGATATGTTCATCCATCCATCCATTCTCTTCGACTTATCCTTATTAGGGTTGTGGGGGGGTGGGCTAGGGCACAGTTTACCATAGTGCAAGGGACAGGGAACACCCTGGTCCAGGCCTCATACTAAGAGTTCCAGTGACCAGCTACCAAATGGAAGTTTAACATGCATTTTTTATCTGCTTAATTTGTCATAAAATAGAGAATACACCATGTTGACGTGAGACTGCTTGTCAGTCAATTGTCCAATTAACTTTAAGCCTCTGAAAATGTCTAAAAATTATTGTAGTTGAGGTGATGCTTTTGTTTACCCTATGAATTAAAGCTGAAATTATGCACTGAGGTGGTGTACTGAGGCAAAATTACAACAACTGTGTCAGTGTGCAAATACGTGCAAACCTAACTGTCGTGTTTAAGGGAACTTTATTTAACATTAACCTGAAGAAAGACGTTAGCATTCCCAAAGCAAGGTCATGAAAAGGTACTTAATGATACACGCACAGCCCAAAATAAACCAGAGAGGCACCATCTAGAAATACAAAATTAGCATGCTGCCAAGCCCAGCCACAAAAGCTGTCCCAGATGCTGAGAAAAGCGCCTTCGGGAGCCCGTGCAGAATGCTTAAGGCTGGGTTGTTATTTTCAGAGGCAATAATTAGGGTCTGTAGTGTCAAGAATTCTCCCTGGCTCTGCAAATATCATTTTGTATGACAACTATTAAATGGCATTAAATCAGCCCGAAAAGCTTATTAGCTATATTACTTGGGCATAACTATTTAAGTTTGAATATACATAATGCCGGGTGAAAAGAAGCAGAGCAGAAGGAATGGGCAGCAGATCCAAATGTTAAAAAGAATTAGAAAGCCTCTTTAAACACTAAGAGCTAGGAGGAAATTGAAATTATGTACAAATAGATGGACGAGTGGGAAAAAGTTGATTGAATTCACTTTTCTTCCTTGGTATCAATTAATCATGACCCCCTTAGACTTAATACTAAATTATAAATACCTTTGCTGGAACCTGTCAATTATTACACACATCACTTTTAAATGGAACCGCAGGGCCCTTGAAATAAGTAATTACTGAAGATTATTATATACTGTCGGAGACATCACCGACCCGTCGACTGACAACTGATGTGTGAGAGCCTGCAGTTTTCTGAGAGACTGGCAGTCTCCTTGTTTTAATCAAAACATGACACATCAATCAATGTCAAGGTCAAATAATACTTGTTAGTGCTGCTCCCATAGATCCACATCATAATCAGCCTGTTACTTTCTTCTCTTTTCACAGTTCAAGGTATCAGCTGACACAGTTCAACACACACTTCCTGTGAACATGCATCAATGAATGCATGCTTGCTTAAGTGTGTGGTTTCAGTGCGTGCATGTGTGTCTGTATGAGAATGAGGATGTGAGGATAATTTAATTATGGTCCAGATAGAGTGGGTTACTGAGGTTAATATCCTGCATGCACTCTGTTCCTCTCCGGACACAGTAATTGCTTTAAGCACATTAGGAACTTTATTGACTGCGATGGCCTTTTAAGACATTACATTTCTGCTGCTTAGTGTCAGACAAGCGTCGTCCAGCTCTTACTGTCTCCCTCTATCTCGTTTTCTTTCTTTCCCACTCTCCAAGCCTTCCCTCTCTTACCCCTGTCACTCTCTTCTTTATGCATGTGTCTCCTTGCCTGTATCGGCTTAATTGAGGCTCCATAAATATGATGAGATTTGTATAGCGCCTCATCCGTAGAGGCGGCTTGATGAGGTTTGACTGGCAGGTGATTAACTCCTCTTAACCCACAGAATCATTTGTCCTCCATGGAACAGTTGCACTAATGACACCATAAAAGACTTCTTCATGTGTCAAATTCTGGAGCAGAGCTCTGGAGAGAGAGCTTCCAACAACTGCCTGGGAAAAAAAAAAGTGCAGCCCCCTCACTTTCTTTTTTTTCTCAGCCGAGATCAATCCTCTCAACACCCCCTCAGTAGATGTCTCCATTTTCACTCAACTAGACCCCTTAATGAGGATGGAGGTGAATGGAAGGAGTTATTAAAAAGTCCTCACCTTCCTCCTGGGACCGCTAAAGAGGAATTATATGAAACTAAGTGCACTTACAGCCCCAGTATGAGTTATTTCACATTTCTGTTGTCATAAATCCACATCCGCTGCAGTCATGACAGGAGTGGAAAACCTGTTCTGTTCATGAAAGAATTTGGTTTTCTTTTCTGTTTTGGACAAGACCTGCGGGAAGATTTTCATTGGTGGTTTCAAGTGAAAAAAAATATGAAAATTACAGGTTGATGGTGTGGTGGTCGGGGATATGAGACCTGGAGAAAGAAATAGGGACGGGGAGAGAAGTTGAGGAACGATGTCACAGCTGGCAGGGAGGGGAGCCAAGCAATAACTACAGCAGATAAAGACAGTGTGCAGAGATAAATGATCTAATATCTGCATGGATCAATGTCTGTGCTGTCCCTCTAAAAAGGGCTCTACTTATAAATTGTGCTATCCCTGCTACTACATGCACACAAACACACACATTCACACTACGTATACTCTTTGATATTACACACTCAACAACTATCTCAATTAGTACGAATTAAGATATATTGCTGTAAAGTTCCAGCGTGTCGAGAGCACTATGTAAATGTCTTCTTCCAGCTGTCCAGTCCCATCACTCTGCAGATGGTAGGAGGCGGCAGGGAGGAAATCTATTTGTTAAGATAGCAATATCCAGCTAATGAGAAATCAAGTGGCTTGACTTTTCACATGAATCCCATCATGTCCACTCGTATTATGAAACCAAGATACCATTAGTTGCACTTAGTGTGACTAATGGTCACACTGAGTACCTTTGCTAACAGTCCCACCTTGTGGCAAATTAAATAATTACAATTCAAAGCATCACAGGGTTTGTCAGTAAAGTTTTTATTTTCTCATATTAAAGATGAGTGGATGATTGCCTCAGTTGGACAAATAACTAACTTTAGCTATGTCTCAAACCCATCTAACCCCATTTCAACATTTCTGGATACATTCTTGAATTTTTGGCCCATGTTGTCTGACAAAACAGGGACCCATTTTTCCCACTGTGCCAAATTTCACATTTTTAAATGCTGAATAATTTAGTTTTATTGCATCTCATTAGAGACTAACACCTGAAGCCTATACTGCAAATTAACATTCAGCTGACTCATTTACCAAGTTGTCTTTGGGATTACCTTGTATTGTATTCACGGCATGAACTGCTGCATCAGTTGCCAGAACAGCAAAAATTACAAACCGTTGCAAAGAGCATAGCCTCAGTATAGAGCTACTTTCATCTACCCCCTTATTCACAAGGGGTCGCCTGAGTAGGTAGTTCAACATATTTGATTTAGCAGATTTTACAGCAGATGTCCTTCCTGACACAACCCCAAAGGGATTTGTGTATCCGTCTGGGATCAAAACAGGGATCCTTCACTTGTTAGGCAAGTGTGTAAACCACTGCCCTGCGAAGCCAAACATAAACCCTTTTAAGTCTGTGAGGTTTCACAGTGGTCCTCCAAACTACACGATAACACCAGCACGCACAGCAATAGGCTCATGAAATATACAGCTGTTTATTCTGTTCAGTTGTTGAGCATGTCAGCATTACTGCCAAATACAAAATACAACTGAAGACATGATTAGTTTTGTATTTATGTCATTATAAATAGACTGTCAAGATTTTATGGCATGCATCCATCAGTTTTTAAAATATCTGCATATTTGCAAGACGTTTAAAGATCTTGATCCTACGTGCATTCATATTCCGTGCTGCGTGTCCTCAGTGGCCTTGATTTATTCAAACCCAGCAAACTGTGGCTAAACTTACACTCACAACTGGGAAATTAGCCAGTAAAGACTCTGCATCATCTGCTTTTAACCATTAAGCAGTTTCATCAGAGCACTTTGGTGCTGACACAATGAAGTCCATTTGATGGAAGTAAGAGAGCTGTAACAGTGTTTTGTTTTCTAATGTATTCTTTATACAAGCTGTAACATGAACAAAATATTGCAGACACAACCTCTAAAGCAGAGTCAGAGAGGTGTGTGATAAAATATGAGGTAATTCCATGTGAGGTTTTGCTGCAAACCAGCCCTGCTTTTATTATTTCTTTTTGAAATGACAAATATCTTTGGTAGAAGACATAGATAAAGTGCGGTGGGTAACATAGCAGAAACTCTGCAGCTTTTCTGTAGCATGATGAATTTTGAATCACTATGTTTCAAGGGGAAATTTTTCAGTTACTAATTTCAATCCTGGGAGGGAATTAAGGAATCACTCATTTTCATTTGGGTGCACTGGGAATAACAGTGGAATATATTGTTCCTGGGGGTATTAAAAAGACTGAAAGAGTTCCCAACAGTGAAATTGAAAGACATTTATTGTCCTTGGTGCACAATGTTTAGATTAATTTGTCATCATGAGCATGTAGATTGTGAGAAAAGTAGCACAGGGCTACTACGGGCAACACTCTCCTGAATATAAGGAGTTCGGAGCCATATATGGGCATGTGTCTCACAGAGATGATGTCACCAGTGACTGCAGGGGCTCTCCTGCTTGGGTGTGTGCTTCTCTAGGCCAGAACGAAAGAAGCAGGACATGTAGATAGTATGGTGTGTGGCCAAAAGAGGGACAAATGAAGAAAAGGAAGTGTTGAGCAGTAATTGTTACATCCTGATAGAGCTAAAGGACTGCATAGTTTATGTGAGTTCACAGTAGAATGAGACAGGAAAAACTGAGAAATAAATGCATTAGATGCACTGTGAGAGTATCAGCATTAGACTGCACTTAAGAAAGAGACAGAGCAAGTATCAGTGAGAGAGTCTGAAAACAGCACAGAGGAGAGGCTGTTTCTAGTTTGCTCTAAGCTTGTTACTGATCTTACTTGAAGGCTTCCTGTGTCAGCAACATGGGAAAATCAGGTAAGCAGATATTACACCCTGAAGGTTTTCATGTTTATTGTTGGCTGAACTTTGTCCCCATGTAGCAAGAGCCAGTATGTTTATTTACTGTCTGCATTTGTGGACAATGCTTTTAAAATTAGAACAGAGCACATACAGAACTCTAAATCTAATTTCTGTCCGATGTCCTTTTCCGTTATTAATGTACTGTCCTCTTTATTGGCACTAAATTGTAAGGTAAGATTAATAGTGGTGCAGCATGCTTTCTCTCAGCATTGTCAGCCTTGTTGTTTCTGTGGGACTACTTGAATGTGCCTATTGTGTGAGTGCTCAAGAGACTGTGAGACTTATGAAAAGCCCCATGAGTGATAGGCACCAGTAGTGGTGGTGTGGGGGAGGGGGCTCATCCGGATGACATTTTCTACTTCATCACCTGTCAACAAGTTGGTATTCGCTATCTGTGGTCACTCAGGCTGTAGGTTTCTGCTCAAGTTTGTATTCTGCAACCTTCCCCGAGTCTTCGTGTTGCATCATTACGTCTGTTTTGTCAGACGCTGTCAGGGGCTGACTAAGTCTTCCTGTCTGTCCTGTTTGTCTCCCAGCCTCAAAACAGTTTGCTGAGGAGGTGCTGCGGTGCCATAACGAGTACAGGATGAAGCACCAGACTCCTCCGCTAAAGTTGAGCAGCAAGTTGAGCAAAGAGGCTGCCCGGTGGGTGAATTCACACACAGATCAAATTAGAAACCTAATTAGCAAGGACTGCACATACTAGTCACTGTCAAACTGCTCTGGATAACAGTGACAGTTCCAGCGTAGCCTGTCAGATGCAATAACCACAAATTATAAAAACGATATCTTGGGTGTTTGGTTTGTTTTCATTGTGATTACAGGTTTTGTTGACAATTTGTTGTCACTAATTGCAGCTGCATTAGCATTTTATTCAAATGAAGTTTGAATAAAGCTTTATTTCCACAAGACTCTTAGAGAAGCTCTACAAGAGAGTTAAATCTCTCGAGTATGTCAGCTTGTCCACCGCTGTCAGGAAGGACTGAGGCAGCTAGTCATAAAAGTCTCTCTCCATTTTCTTGAGCATGTTTGATGGTGCAAGCCAACAATAACATGGAGCTTAAAAACATCTTCAGTTGTGTGATCCCTGACAGAAACATTTGAAGCACAAATGAAAATGACTATATTATTTTAAAAGGCCTGTGTTAACTTAACTGTAATATCTATGGCGGTCAGTGTTGGAATTTGGAGATAATCTGATGTTTGCATGGAAAACAGTTCTCGGGAACTCGATGAATGGTTTGTCTGCCTCACTCTTTGTGTAAACTGACTGGGCACACAGCTCTTACACGCCGTGTGTCTTGGACATGATTTGTGTATGGAAAAGATAAATAAACCATAACTTTAGAGCACAGTTCAGCAAAATGGGTAACAAATCTCACTGCTTCGACAGCAGATGTTTTTCTTTTCATCCAAAACCCCCCAAATGACCTCTACAAGGAAGAATTTAACATACATTCTGGATCCACACCACTTTGTACTGGTCACTCAGGCCACCGTGCACCTATATGAACAGATTATCACTACGCTAACAGGTGAAAACTGTAGAAACTACCTTAGAATAGATTATAAATTAGAATATCCTGGACACGCCTCCTGAATGATATCACTAAAAAGTTCATAGGACAGCAGTTACTCCTTTATGGTTGTAGTGAGTGAACTTTATGACTTTACAACATCAAATTAGTCAATAAAAATTTATTGTGACCCCTTGAAATGATCCAAGGGTTGGGTTAATCCAAATTATTTACAGAGGAAATGGTTTCTGTTTCTACACCTCAGGTTTAAGGTCGTTGTTCTGTTTCTTTTAGAAGTGGAGAACAGGATGTTGCATGTGAAAGCTCTTGAAATTACTACTGATGAAATATGTCTGTATAAGCTCTCATTCATCCAGGTAGTCCAAAGAGCTTTTTAAAAAGAAAGCAACTGGACTTATTTAAGCTGAAGACATCTCATCTCAAGACCTCTCATCCAACACGCTCCTTCAGTGCGTAAAACAAAACACACCCTTAAAACATCGCAGGTATTTTGAGTGTGGGGGGGGGGGGTCAAAGCTCCTGGGAAGAGACTGCATTGTAAAATGCCTGATAGTCCAGCCTTGAGATCAACCCCCAGTCACACCTTGCCTTGTTCACGACCACCTCCAAAATACCCGACACTGTCCACCGTTTGTCTTTAGAACTGAAGAAGCCTCTGAAATGACAAGCAAAATTTCTTCAACGACTTAGAGAAGTCCAGTTGCCTTTTTCTTTTTCAAGCTCGCCAGTCTAATGATGAAGGGTTGGACTTTTTAAAGTGTACATGCACACATGCATCACTCAAAGTATAAATGGGATTTAACTTTATTCAAGCAGTACAATGTTCAATTTTCTTTGTCTCTCTTTACAGTTATGCTGAAAGTTTGGCCAGCACACGAATCCTCAAACACAGTGTGGAGTCCAGTAGAGGGAGCTGTGGCGAAAACCTGGCTTGGGCCTCGTATGACCAGACAGGTTATTTTCTGTACATATATACTAAAAATGACTATGCATGACACTTTGAGTTTGTCTAAACTTTACAGTAATTCAGATGTCCTGTACATGTAGTTATCTGTAAGAATGTGACAGGAAACTCTAATAAGACACATTCTTCCACAGATGCATTATTTTAGCCTGCGAAGCCTAAATTAGATCCTCTGTGGTGTCTGCCAAACCCTGCAAGAGAACAGCTGGGATCCATTTCCCTTCCACTTCAGATACTATGACTCAGTGCAGAAATATGTCAGCACAGGCCGGTGTATTTCACAAGATACACACACATAGTGAGGCACAGCGTGACAAAACGTGCAGCGCTGTAAGCAGGAGCTTAAGGAGGATCTGTAGGGTGCTTTCTGTTTACTGTATGACACAAGGCTAATTTGATTTTCCTTTAAGTTCAAGCCAGTTGTTTGCATGTGCAGGTAAGGATGTGGCAGACCGCTGGTATGATGAAGTGAAACAGTACAACTTCAACCGTCCTGGTTTCTCCTCTGGCACCGGTGAGATTTGTGCACATCTATCTCTAACTGTCTTATTTCGTCTTCTTTTTTTTTTTCAGTTCGTTGCTTTCTCTGTTTCTTTGTCGTTTTTTGTTTACTCGATGTCAGTTTCTCCTTCTCAGTGTCACATTTATTCAGGCATGGAGAAGGTTGTTGTTATTCTTGTGCTGATGTCACACCTCAGACAACGTGCGACTGCTTGACTGTGACCAGCCAAGGGGAAACTAAGGGGAAATTACAATCCTATGCATCACTTCTAACCCTGCATGCCACATCCACTGTGCCTTAATTCCTCCAGATGGTTTCCCATAGCCTTAGACACCAGTGTGCATGAGCTGGTGTAACTTAATCACACATGAAGCAGATCACTAGTAGGTCATCGCAGTGATTCACACTGAGTCATGCAAAGTTCCCTAAAGAAAGGGGCTAAAGCATACTGCCTTGTATGCTTTAGCCCTTTCTTTTTTTAGAGGAGAGGTTTAGAAGCGATGAAGGAGAGAGAAATTAAGATTCCTGTGTCTGCAAATATTTGGATAAACTGAAGAGCGTGTGCACTCGGCTTCAACTGTTCCCTACAGTAAAAGCATGTTTCTCTCTCTCTTACATCGTGGTCCAGTTTTTGGCTTTCTAATTTCTTTCTATTTATCATTTCTCCTTTTATATGTCGCTTAGGCCATTTCACAGCAATGGTGTGGAAGAGCACTAAACAGCTGGGTGTCGGTAAGGCCATTGCATCAGATGGTTCTTCCTTTGTGGTGGCCAGATACTACCCAGCAGGGAACATCACCAACCAGGGACACTTTGAGAATAATGTCCTCCCAGCCAAAAGCAGCTCTTAAAGAGATATTGATCTCTTAGCCTGACTCAGGCCAAAAAAGGCATTTATTCAGTTTTCCAGGAGAGAAGTTGCCTGCTTGAACTGCTGTGGAGAACACGGAGGTGATAACCACTTCTTGCTGTACTACAATTTTGGATGGATTTTGATGATACAAAGCAATTATGCTTTAAGTCCTATGTTTATATTTTGGAGGGATCTGTCTGTGTTCATAATGAAAGATTTACCACTGTTTGATGTTTGCTAACACAACATTTCCGCTGACCATGGGGACTGTTTAATCTTGTTTTATAGTTGTTGTTGTTGTTGTTGTTGTTGTTTTTTTTTACCTATGGTATCATTTCCCTTTTAATACGATCACAGACTGAAACAGACATACTGTCCTTCACATCTGCTTTTGTGTACGTGTGGGAGTTAATTCAGTCAAAGGGACAGGCAATACTCATTAACAGTGGTTATTGCTTGTAATTTGATGATTCATCTGGATCAGTATGCGGACTATTTTTCTAACAAAGCACCCAGTAAATGTCAAATGTAGGTAGCTCATCCACACTAGCAAGTAGATATTTGTCCCAAAGTGTCATGCAACATGCATTTTAGTGTCAGTGACACACATACACAGTATTATTTCCGCCTATTTTTGTAGTTGTATTTAAGCTTTAATTGATTAACCAATGATCAGTCATTGTGTTCTTGCCTCTACTTGTCAAAACAGACCCAGCAATTGTATTTTAACCACTTTTGTACAATAAAGAACCAATGCAAAAAAAAAAAAAATCATTTGGCATCTCTCCATGATTCTTTTTTTCTTTTTTGTGTCACTGTTATATGTAGGATGTAAGGGTGAATTTTCATTTTATGTCACATACACTTAAGATTGCCTTCCATAACATTAAAACAATGTTTGTGTGAAGTACAACCTGTGACCAGTTAAAAAAGGTCATCAATATACAATATATGAGCACATCTTATAGAGTCTTAATTTTTCTCACACAGTTAGGCCACAAGACAAGACAGTTTTTGCAGTTTTGCCTTTGTACATGACAACAGTGGATTGGAAAGCAACTGTTCATAAATATGTATGTGTGCAGACTTTCAGCTGTAATTCAAGGGGTTTTAGAAAAAACTGCATTAACTGTTTTGGACTTACCGACATTTTTATACATCCACCCTGACATTTTCATACGCTCAAATTAATTGGAAACATTAACATGGTTTTTAAGATTTGGATAAATATTGTTTGCGCTCAATGACTGCCTGACATCTAGACCAAATGAAAGTCAATAAATGCTGTGTTCTTCTGAGCCTTTACTGCAACCACCTTCAATTGCTGCTTCTTTGTGGGTCTTTGTGCATTAAGTTATCTTCAATAACTGAAAAGCTGCTCTACTGAACTGAGATTAGACAACTGACTTTTTACAGAACATCCCATTTGTTTGCTTCTTGGGCTGCCTTTGCAGTTTGCTTTGGCTTCTTATGTAATTGCTTTGTCTGAGTCTGTCAGAGTACAGCCCTGTACACTTCACAGTTCATCCTGCTTCCTCTATCAGCAGTCACATCTTCAGTAAACAGTATTAACCTGGTTCCACTGGCATCATAACCATGTTTGACAGATGATGTGGTATGCTTTGGATCATGAGCTGTTTCTTCATACTTATTTCTTCCATCATTTCTTTCACCATTCTGGTACTATATACCGGAGAAAAATTATCTGAATTTCAGGAACAGGACCACACCTCCAAACACGCCCCTTCCGGGTCTTATCTATAAATGACCCTCCGAGTTCTACAAGCTGTTCGTTCTCGTTTTTGTGCCCCCCCCTCCCTCCCCTTTTTTCAGTTCCTTCACTTCTTCACTTCTCATTAGTACATGGGGATCTGCCAGGCCCAGGAGCCGCTGGCAGTCCCCATCGAGGCCTTCCCCAAACTGTAGCTCAATTCTTGATTAAGCCATTCACCTTTATCTACTTAAAACCGCTGCCCAACCTAAAATGAGGACGTGAGTCCAGCTATTGATTATTCTCTTTTATCTGTTTTCTGGAAAAAGTCTAATTTGGATTTCTTGTTCTTGGTTGTAACTGGTGTTTTGCACCTTGTTGTAAAATGTCTGTATTTCTTTTTTCTGTATTTGTGACGGCATCTCTTGATTGCAGACTTTGGCAATAATGCCTACCTCCTCAATATAGTTCTTGCCTCAGTTAAATATTGTGAAGTGGTTTCTCATAACCATGGAAATAATGCGATCATCCCCTTTACTGTCGTCTGTGATCTGTCAGACTCTTTGTTGTTGCTCAGCTGGTCAGTGCATTCTTTCTTTTTAATAATCTAACAAATTGTTGATTTAGTCACTTGGTTGATTTGGTTTTTCAGTCGACTGACAACCTTCCTCACTTGCACTGATATCGTTTAACTTTATATTTTTAAATTAAAGTAAAATGCTATAAAACACACTGTGAATCAACCTCTTGAATTCTTTCTGCTTCATTTGTAATGAAATAACAAAAGACCGAGCCTCAACTGGCTGTGAAACTGTTTGTCACTCAATTTTTTCAAATTATTTTGAGCTTTTCAAACATGGGATTTCAAATTGTTTGATTTAAAATCCCCCATGGTGGTGTACAGATGCAAAACTGCAAAAATGATGTTTTTGTCCAACAAATTAGGGACCTACCTCTGGCATGGAATTGAGTAGCACGGATTTTGCATCAAATAACAAACATTTTTGTCTCTTCTTTCATTTAAATATTTTCAGGTGTGTGTCTGATTTTTTTTAACTTCTCCTCTTATGATGGTGAAAATGGGGAGAAAAGGTCCAATATAGCATGTTTGATTTACTGAATATTAATTCAGTGAACGACTAATCTTTTCAGTAACATCAATCATTTGGTCCAGTCAGAGCCCACGTTGGAACAGACTTTATTTAGCAGATATTGGGGATGCAACATATAGTAGCAGCGATATAGAAGAGTCGGGTGTTTAGGCTTTATAGGCTGGAATAAAGGAGTCAGGAGTTGAATTGTCCTCACCGTTCACATGGTCAGCTCCTATGAAAATGCAGGGGAGAAAAATGAAGTTGAGAAGGATTAAAGGTGGAAAAAGGAATTCTAGATAAATTATAACAACAAAAATACTACCTTCACTTCTGCTGAATGAAAAACACGTGCCACTGTGGAACATATCTCTCTATGTATATAATATAAGGGATACTCATTCTGTTAGGCTTCATTTCCCAGTGATCTTAATAATATTTTACCCTGCAAGAAACAAAACATCTGCGCCACTTGAACAGCTCCAGTTCTTATCAGAGCGCTTGCTGCCATCTAGTGGCCACAAAACTGCATTGATGACCTACAGAACAGTGGAGGTTACTCAGTTACTGGGGAGAAATTCTACTTGTCATTTGTCCTCTGCTCTTTCATCTCACCCCCTCCCTGCTCACTGGCTATGACTCATTAGTTTGTTCACCATCTGCCCTCCCTCCACACTCTCTGTTTTCCCCTCTCTTTCCCGCCTTCACCCTCATCCTTTCTCACCATGATAGCATTCACAATGTCATTCTTGTTGTGTTTCAGCGCACGGACGGCTTTGGCTCGTGACACATTGGCCTGAGCCATCACCAGCTCAATGTCTCTCTGCTCAAGGCCTCCCTCATCCACCTGATGTATAGGAAGAAAGAAAGAAGCAAGGATAAAGTGAGATTTTAGAAAATACGTTTTAACGGTTGTTGAAATAGGTATTCAGAAATGATAGTTCAGAAAATACCTCTTCTTCTTCCTCTTCACTCTCCTCCTTGATGGTGAGGCTGGGTGGGACAGGTGGGGCTAAGGGAGAAGAGGTCACAGGCACCTTGAATTTTTCTGCGGCCGCTTTGTGAGCCTGCTGAGATAGGTCCTCAATCTGAGGAAAGAAAAGGACCGAGTAAGTAAGGCAAAACTGAAAGCTGAAACTTGAGTAACCAAATAGACAAGGAGCACCCACCTTTGCCTCTCCAAACACAATATAAATGTCTGATACGGGGCTTTTGAATACATCTGGTCTGCTGATGACAAACAAGATGCTCTTGGACTTCCTAATGGTGATTCTGGTCACACCGTGGACTGGCTTCAAACCCAGTTTAGACATGGCCTAAATGCACAATAGAGAAAATGAGAATTAGGGATTTAAATGAAAGAAAAAAATCTTATCACTTTTAATATTATATTTGACCACTTTATAAGTATATGTAGTAGCATATAGTCTGACCTTGCGGGCCTTCTTTTCACTGCGGCTCTGCTTTGGTCTGTTTAACCCTTCATCTGCAGAGGAGATAGACTAGAGAAAAAAGCATCAGTTAAGTTTATGAAATAATCAGTTTTGCTTTTAATATGCACATTTTGCTAATATGCTTTTGCTAACATTCCAAAATATAACTCATGATGCTTCAGGGTTTGTGTGTGTGTGTGCGTGTGTTTGTTTGTTTGCTTGTTTTTTAGCAATAGCAGCAAACATTTTGATAAAAGCTTGCCTCAAAGAGTAGCTGGAAATCAGAGCTGCCATTGCTAATGGCTAGAATACAAAAAGGCCAAAATCTGATGAATATTGGAGTTTGTTAGCTTAAAATGTAACACTAGTTGAACAGCATGTTGAATAACATGCTTGGCCAGAAGTAGGCTGTGGGTAGAAAAAAAAAGTATATAAAATCCTTTCAGGTGGGGTCATGTTTACCCTAATTTGATATTTTTCACAACCACCTAAGAAAAAAATCTCTGACATAAAATATCAACTTCTTATTTATGAGCTTAGGAGTTCCATTTAAATTAGTTATACAAGCAGTTACAATTGGGGATTTTTTTAGCTCGCCATTTGTCATTTCAAGATCTGTGTGTAATGCTTTATTCACGGTCTCAGTGCATGATCGCACAATTCTGCTGACTCTGAAAGCATCAGGATCTTCAAAAAATAATTTCTTTTTATCAGTGTTACTTGATTGTCATCCCAAACTGCAGCATGTTCTTAGTAAATGGACAACTGTTCCTCTCTAAGTCTGGTTCTGCCAGGGAATTGTTTTGGCTCCACACTACGGCCAAAAGCGTACTCAAAGGGATTTCTCTCTATAACACTGCAGAAATGTAACTTAAGTCTGATCCCTTCTCTAACAGATGTTGTTGTATATACATTTTATTAAAAAATTAAACAATCTATTTAAAAACATTTTTATTTTGTTTATTTTTTCACAGTGGAGGAAAAGATGATCACCTTTAAAATCCCATAAACAAACTCACCTGTGGCTCTGATGGTCTCAGCGGCTCTAGTTCTTCCAGCTCAGGAACTGAACCCTCACTC
>VOQK01013264.1:22944-33579 GCA_015052645.1 Benitochromis conjunctus
TCCGAAGGTGCCCCCAAGGAAGTACAGCACATAGTAGCAGGATGTAAGCTGCAAGCTGGGACTGTGTACATTAAAATGCATGGCAGTATACGTGAATATCTGTGCCTCATATGGATTAGAATTCCCAATGGGACATGTTTGAAGGCCTTTGAGAATAATGGGGTTATGGTCCAATGGGACTTCAAGTTCCAGACAGACAAGCAACTGCTGGCCAACCAACCAGACGTAATGGGGCTTTACAAGAAGCAGAATGTACAGCGGCATCAGAAAGAAGGAGCAAGAGAAAACTGAAAATATCAGAATTATATCAGAAGTTGACTCAATGAACAACTGGACTAGAGCTGGAAGGGAAAGTCCAAAGTAGTCCCAATAGGAGTGTTAGGAGCTGTAATTCCCAGATGATTCCAGGCACAACATCACAGGTCTTATAGGCTGAATTTTGCTGAATTAAATATTCAAGTTGTCAAGTCAATTTGTTGAGAACAAAATGGCATAACAATGGCCAGTGGAGACCAAAGTTATAAACCAATTTAGATTCAAACTAAGACCAAAATTCAAAGATGAAAATTGTTCACGTGTCCCCTTTTACATGAGAAAATCTTAAAGATATGTTTGTTATTTTAAAGTTAAAAAAATCTCAGTATCTTACATTTAAAAAGAAAAAACCCCAGTGCCCATTATAACCCCAAAATATCTGTGTATAAGGAGACCACAACGTCCCACAAGTAACCACAAGACTTTATAAAAAAAAACTCTATAGGGCCACTATATAGAAATAACTCAGTTTATCACATTATCAACTCATAGTTTCACCTGGGAAATATAATACAGTGAAACTCTTGATGTTACAACCAATTATTCCAGCTAGTGGCTGGAATAATTGGTTGTGCAGGCCGTAGACTACACGGTCCTTCATATAGTCCTGCCGTGTATGAAGCAGATGATTTAATAGTTTGACATTCGGAGAGGAAAATAAAACTTGATTAGATGATTTTTTTTTTCTCCATGTTGCTATATGCATCTGATGCTATTAGAGACTAGTTGTGTAACAGTTCTCCAAAATGACAGTTTAGTAGATGCTGCATCACATTTAAAGATGCAATGTAACACATCTTTAGCAGGGATGAATACAAAAATAGTGTGACAATAATCTCCACAACACGATTATTGGATCATGAATGAAAAATAAAATCTATTTCCTGTTTATATGGTTCTTAAACAATCTTTAAGCGTTACATCTTTAACAGGTCCACGTGGGTATCGCAGAACTGAAACGATGAAGCTGCAGCATGGTGTGATTTCGGTCTCAGTGTCAGAATTTGTATACTCCTTTCTGAGACGCGTGATTTCATAGTAAATTATAAAATACATCGGAATAGATGGGAAAGATACATAACATGTACACACATGATAAACAAGCTGTTTGCACAAGATAACAACTTAACAACTTGCACAAGATAAAAACTGTTACGTTACCTTCATATTTCTTTAATCGGTCAGTTTTCTGCCTTTCAGTTTTGCTGTTTTATTAATGTGCTTTTGCATCTCAATACATAGCGCAAGCCAAATCAACCATGAAAGAAATCCGTGGGATTACAGCTTTAGTTAAAACTTAAATTAAATCATAAACCAAATCTTCTATGGATTACAAAGCTTCAAATTGCTGTGTGTATGGTCTAAAGGCAATAAATCTCTGTGAAGTGCCATGCATACTGGGTGATAAATTTGATTTTAAATATAAAATAGTCCTCATTTGAATTCATGAATTTTTTACCAGAATTACAACATAATAGCAGCTCAGAGTCTGAAAAATTGCATCTGTAATGAAACAAACACTATGGCCCTTCTACTTCAGACATAATATTGCTGCAGTATTTGTCATTTAGTCACTCGCGTCTACACTAGAGAATTACAAGTGTATATAACGATGAAAAGGCAGGCCGCATTCTGGCTAGCAGTTTTTAAATGCTGGTTGTCGATTTAATAGTTCACTGAGTGCATGCAGTCATCTGGGGACCTTAAAGACACAGGCTGAGGTGAAGTCCACTCTCTTTAAACGGAGATGTTCGCCCAAATAAATCGATCAATAATCCTTTAACCACTTTTCCCACTTTGATTCTGCTTGGCTGCAATTTTCTTTCTCTTGAATCCAAAATGAGAAATGGTCACCCTGAATTTCTTCAAGAACCCCCATCTCTACCACCACCACCTCCACCACACGAGAATTGGTTTTATATCAATACCCAAAGGTGTTTTGGAAGTAAGATGAAATTGAAATGACCCCAATCAGCATTGTTCATTGTTTGCCAGCTAACCAAATATTTGTCAACAAAACTTGTCTCTATGTAATGATTGCAGTTTCCTTGTCACTGTCGTTGATCATTAGTCATGCGCTGCTGCCCATACTTATTGTGAAGCTGCTTACAGAGCAGAACCAGCTTTCGGCATCAGGGTGGAGCTCAGATTATATTCCTAGCTTCTGCTTGTTCCTCCATGTCTTCTCCTTTTGGCAAATAAATTGAAGTGAGCTGACCTTTCTTCAGAGATGCACAGTAAACTTGAGCGTTAAAGCTTCCCCAGTATCACAAACGTTAACTTCAATTAGCACAGAAAACCCTGAAAGCTATTGCAGCAGGTGATGTGCAGGTACGAGATGGTTCACTGCACCATGCGCATGTTTTGCTCGTGACGATGACGATTACTTCGTGACTTTGTCCCAGTGGAGGGGGATGATTGCTAGCCTTTGCCTTAGTCACACACTGCTTTGACATTCTCATCTATGTGTAGACCCCTCTGTCAGCCTAGTATTATATAGTTGCGTCTGCGAGTAGTAAGATATGAAAAAAAGTCATTGAACCAAAGAATGAGTAGGCAACTTTTTTTTAGTATTGTGTGATTAAAGTGGATTTACTATGCCTTTTATATTTTCTGTCATTTCTATGCACTTACACATTCATTTAAACACGGCCAGTGATTCAAATAATGAGGTCAGTGTATATGCACATAATTCCAGTGAGACAAGAGCCGCTCACCTGTTATTTAAAGTTTATGTTTGTGAAGAAGGTTGGGTTGAAGAAAGGTGGCCTTAAAGTGAAAGGAGGTAAAACAACTTGTTCAGATCTAAAGAAGCACCCTGACCCAGTATGAGCTATATAAGACGGTGTGAATCATGAAATGATCGTCTGGAAGAGTAGAATAATAACAAAGGTCTGAAAATGAGAAAAAAAAGGGTCCACTTTAATATAATTATGCTCTCATAAGGCATCATATATTCATAAATGCCAGATATAGAGTCCTGTGTATACATTTCTAATTATAAAGTTTCCAAATGAGAGCATTTTTAATTTATAAGTGTCTACATAATTACAAAGATGTTTGTTATACGAATAGAAAATGTATCATCTATTCCGCCTTCTTTTTTTAGTTTTCCATTTCTTAATTGCCAGAGTCAAGTACAAGCCTTGAGCTACATCGCTAAATTTTACTTGCAGGGAGCCAGACTTTCTTATATATTTTTTAGAGGAATTGGGTTTGTGGTTTGGTTTGTTTCGTAAACCACTTAGCACTGACATGTGAATCATTAAATCCACCAACACCAAGTGCACCAACAAGGTGATGCTTAAAGTGATATTATTAGAAAACTTGGTTTATCTTGGTATGGTGTGCAGTGTGTCCTTATAATATAAAATATATAGGAAATCACACGAGTAGAGGACAAAATGAACAGTATCTGAAAGTCATGTCCTTAAGAAATAGGAAATAAAAAAGCAATCAAACACCTGACACAGAAGTAAGAGCTAGTTCTTGTCCTTCAGTTGATTCATGTAGTTCAAGGAAAATGGGGAGAAAAGGCTGAAGATCAGTGGCAACAGCTCTTAAGGAATGGTGAATCCAGATTTTTCCATTTTTGGTTCAAATCATTGTCAGCTTCTCCGGAGGAGGTCTGGAGAGAGTTTCTACAGACAGTGTGGACGCTGTGTTGTGGTTTGGGTCTGGTTTTCAGAGTTGGGGATCTTGTTAAAGTACAGTAAGTACAGACAGATTTGAATCCACCATGCAATACTATCTGAAAAGCTTCAGATGGGCAATGGCTTCATTTTCCCAAACACGCTGCCAGTGCAGTAAAAGCATACCTGGATAGAAAAACACACAATGGAACACTATCAGTCATGGATTGACTTTCCCAGAGCCCGGACCTCAACATTACTGAAGTAGTGTGGGATAAACTTGACAGACAATAGAACAAAAAGCAGCAAATGTCCAAAGAAGAGCTTTGGAGAACTATTCCTGAAGACTACTTAAAGAAATTACAAGAAAGCTTGCCTTTGTCAGTCTGTGTTGAAGAATAAAGGAGGTCCAAATATTGACAGCTCATTAAAGCTGTGCAAACTCTGTTTTCGCCATACTATATGTCCATGTATGTCTGGACCATCTATCACTGGACACATTTCCCATTTTCTTGGCAAAATCTATAAAAATGAGGAGTAGCTAAAGATTTTTGCACACTGCTGAACAAACAGAGGGGATGTCCAATTTTTCATCTTTGCACCACAGTATATGAAGGTTTGAGCATGTGATGGACATGCAATGTGAGCAGGTGATATAATTCGTTAAAAGGGTTTAACATAAAAATAAATGAGTCCTCTGACAAAAAAAGGACTGAGAATAGTTTTATTAGGCAGTAGAAAAAATGTCCTTTATTTTAGCATTTCAGATTTGACAATTACACCAAACAAAAAAAGAAAAAAAATCTGCACAGGCTATGTGAAGTCACGGTTTGCATTTCTTCACTATAATGAATGGGGAGAAAAAGCAGTAATGAACACAACAAATAGTCGTTCCACAAGGAATTATCCAATATTGATATTTACAGTGTCATTGTTTGCGCGTCAGTGCTTTGGAGCACAACCCTAACACAGTATAATTAATATTAAAAATCATTATGGGAATTAAGTTAAGTCAATTAAGTAGTCAGAGTCCGTAAAACGTAATACGCAAAAGTAAAAAGGCAGAAATAATTTCAAATGAGGTCAAAGCAGGTCAAGATAAGTGAGAAGTGTTTACACATTGCCAGGATGGGAAAAAAAAAAATGTGTTGCGGAGGTTAATTTCTCCCACATAAAGTCTCATACAAAGTTTTACCGTCAGAGAATCGTTTAGAACAAACAGTCACAAATTAGTTGAAAAAGTGAAGAAGCTCTACTATAAAAACACCGACTTATTGGTAATAAGATTCTGGCTCTTAGCATGACTGCAGATATCCAACTGGAGTTAAAAGTCATGTAGATGGTAATTAGATGGAATAAAAGCCAGGATAATTTCTCCCAGGGTTGGAAAAGGTGACATTTTATTAAGAATATCATTGGAGGAAGCAAGACAGGAAAGTTTTTCTTTTTGACATCAAAATGTAAAAAAAAGATTTAGGTAAGAAAAAACAACTAGATTGTGATGGACAGACCTGAACTTCCAAGTGACAGGTTTTGCTTCTTGTTTTTTTGGTTTGTTTGTTTTACTTTAGTTGAATGAGAAAGCTTAGTGGGTGGAATTAAGCAATCTCATATTCATTATCACTGACTCGCTGAAAGTTTGGTCACTTCAAGCCAATCATGTAAATGAATCCGCAGGTATGATTTTTGACAGAGAATTGAGCCCAGACTGGATATGGACCTTTGTATTATTATTATTACTAATAAATGGAGATTTTAAAAGGTGAAAGTAGTGGGTCTTTCACCTGGGGAGATGGATTGTGCAAATATTGTGCAGTATTATCACCATGCATTGGTAAGTGTTCCTTTCAGTATAGCACCAAGTACAGTGCAAAATCAGTTTGGCTTGAAAAACAGGAGATATTGTCAGGGGTTAAAGTTATTTCACATTTCTTCATTTGCAACAGTTTAATTGAGTAATTATGTTCGAGTGGATTCAGTATTGGCTTTTATTATATACTGATGGAAGATTTCCTCAAAATAATATAATTATAGTCAGCGCCATATTGCAAAAACGTACTGATTACTGATTAATGGGAAATGATAAAAAGGGCTTAATTCAATCCATGGGAAACGCCAAGCGGGAGATATACAGCTGAGATCAGCAGCAGGGAATAATCTATCAGCATGTCATGGGCTGATCTGTTTGAAGGGCAGTAACTGTAACATAAACACCTTTTCGAGGCTTTCAAGCAGGATGGCCTGGTCTGTGGTGTCAACCGCCTCAGTGAGATCAAAAAAGGACTCAAACGGAGCAGTCAAAAGCAAACTGCAGCCAGGGCACCTCATGGAAAGCATCTTAAAACCCAGTATAAACTTCCCTGGTTATTATTATTCATAGAAAGCAGCGGCTTGTGGAAACTGCTTTTTCCTAAAAGAAATATGCTGTTTGTGTAAGATATATTTTTAAAAAATAGTGTATTGTAATCAGTGGTGTACTGCAAATCAAGTTTTGAAGAGGACTTAGTCCAGGCTATTAAATACTGACTGATTGCAGCAGATGAAGGTGGAGAAGAAGTCCAAAGTGACATACGTTTAAGGACGATATTTTTTTTTCACATTGCATTGTGCAATCTGTGAAAGCCAGGCAAAGAGCGATTGACATTTTTATATAGTTCGTGGAATTGCCGAGCATATTTGGAGAGGCCATTTTAACATTTTATAGAGTCCCAGTATCACACTAGAAATGACTTGTTCCATGCCGCATGGCTCCATATCCATTATAGATGGCTAGCTCAGCCATGCCAGCAGTATACATATGTTTACAGCTGTCAAAATGCACCAAGAGGAGCCACTGAGAAGCCTAAAACAACAGCTATCCATCTGAGCTGGATGGATCCTGAAGACCTTGTTGTAACATTATCTTCCGAGCATATCAATAATAGATACAGAAATAAATGTGCCCAAGTGCACAGAATCAAAAGCAAAGCAGCCCCAGAATATCGTGCAGCATGTTGAAGGGGCTGCTGACATTCACACCGAATGTACTTTTTAAAGATATTTTCTTTAAAATAGCCTCTAACGTTTACCTTAGTTTTTCACTTTCACACGCAAAAATTATGCACTGTTTCTTGTTTAAATATTTAACAGACAGAATGAAAATCCATGATCTTAAATGCGGCGATAATTCAGTTTGGCTCATTTTAGTTCAGTTCAAATTAGAGATGTAGAGATGAGATGGTTTTCGTGTATTGAAGGATGAGAAATTCAGAGTTCCCTTCATGTTTGAGAGGTTAAATGAGTTATTTTTAAAAGACTGTTGCCCATAAAATGCATTTTTCTCCCCTCGGTAAATACCGTTGATAAATGGTTTAAAATTGAAGCTTACGGTGAAGTACATGAAAGTTGTACTGCAGTTAAACTCTATTTTGGTGCAATCCCTTCTTTTGATTGTGTAGTTCAAGATTGTGGAAGGGAGTGGGGTGCCATGGGTATTTCACTTTGAGTACATACCTTCAGATATGATTAAAAGTTGATGTTTTGAAGCTGGCAGCATCTAGGCTCAGTAATTGTTTTAAGGAGCCGGGGAGAATTTTTCCCTTTTCCAAGATGTTCTGTGAGACTTTGCAGATCTTCCAAGAAGTAGTTTATTTTAAGTTCTGTGTCACTAATTCATCAGGAGTATGTGCTCATAGATTTGAAAGAGTTGGAGCACGTCAAGCAGGATTTTATTTAACCAGAATTGAGTTTTTTTTGATAAATATCAAACATTAACTTGAATATGAACCCTGTTAAAAGACATGAAGCTCCTTCTTACCTTATGTGAAGTAAAATAGTATTATATAGGAAAAAATTACAAAGTAAGGCACTGGCCTTGTAAAGAAACATCGGTAGTCCTGTCTGGGCTGCAGATTTTGTACTACTACGATACCCGAGAGGCTGTTCTTTGCTGGTTTTTGTAGTCTTTACTGTTTTAACAATAAAAGATGAGCCTAATAACATCCAGTAATTAACATCAATCACAAAGTTCAGCTACAGGTGATGGAAACTGTACTGATTTGTATGCGGTTTAGAAAGGAACAAAATAATTTTTAACGTTTATCCTATGAGAGATGTACATAAAATTTTAAGGCTTTAATCTCGACTTCAGTCGATTTAATACTGGTTGAGATGCAGCGTGGACTCAGAGTACTGGATGAATGCTGAACCAGCACACTGACATTGATTGCCTTGACTAATTCTGTTCATATTGCTAAAAACACAATTTATATTTGACACGCATGGCATCGCGGATTAAAGTTTGAGTGCCCATGTGAATTTAGATGCGTTAGCTCTAACTATATAATGCTTTTCTAAAGGTAAGTTTTGAGCTTTCTCTTTGGCTCCTGTAATTCAGTGTCAGGTTGTAGGCGTCAAACAGAACAAGGACACACAGGAAGAACACTGCTAATAAAAGCAGAACGATATGAATGTGCCACACAGGGAAGCGTTTAGCAGAAGCTCAACTGAACCTCTGCTCCTAATATAAGCCTGCACAGTATTCTTCTTGCGCTCCTTGGTTAATTTAATTTGCATTGTCGGCTAACCAATAAGACAAATGAAATAACTGAATTTTTGTGATTCGGCAGCGGCGAAATGAGAGCCAGCTGAGGAAATCAGATAAGTTCCCTTCCTTTGACATATTGGAAATGATCTTATCAAATATCTCCTCGCCTATTTAGTCTCTTCATCCTGACATTTGTCTTTGACAGACAAATCCTGTTACAGTAAGAAACGAATTCAAGAATGAAACACAAATTACAGACGTCCAAGTGTTTACCCGCCCCGCAGAGAGAATTGGGATTTTTTTCATGAGGGGAAGGAAATGAAGAGCACTTGTTTTTTTGTTTTTTTTTAACCTGTTTTGTTGGTGACTGCTGCACCACCACCTCCACAACCTGACAAAGTGACAGCTCTGACAGCGCTTGGGCACAACTCTGACATTATTTGCAGATGGGAAATAAGGGAAAAAAAAAAATCTGGTGCGGTAGTATGATTCATAGTTAGTCCCAGCTCTTGTTTACAGACAGGTTGTCACATTCATTTAGCAAATTACATTCATACTTAGGGCTCTGTAAAATGCTTTTGCCCTCCCACTTTTTTGGAGGAGAGAGATTATTAAAAATAATCAAATCTCTTCTTTTTCTACGTCAGTCTTCAAATCTCCTGACTCTGAATCCTTCAGAATTATCGATCTCTGCAAGGGGGATTATGCTCCACAGATGTTTCTAATGCAGATTTCTTATGTATACACTAATATGTACAAAATTTCCACCTTCTACAGGCGGCTCCATTACTTTCTCATAACCCCGCTTAGAGCCTTGTATGTAACAGGATATGCTAATACTTGCCGCGCTAAGCCCTTGTAATCTTCATGCTTGAATTTGTGAGCAGAAAACCTCGCCTTTTCCACAAACTGTAAATACCGATGGCACAGTGTAGCTGTGTGGGAAAGGTGGCATGAATTTCCCCCTTTTTTCTTTTTCTTTTCAGTGACCCCAAAGACTATAAAATGGAAAATTGTGACGCTGCAGTGCGGATGCACAAGTACATGAACTATAACTGCATGATTACAAAATGAACAGTTACAGATTAACGTAATTCCCCTCTTTCTCTAGAATACATTTTCCTGGAGACTGCAGACCATATGCTTATGTAGCAGTCAGTGAACCATGAAATCACTTGGTTTTCATGAAGCCAATTTGCATTCTCAGGTAAAAGCTCAATGGGCCAGAGGTAGTTGTAAAACCTTCATTTAGTATATCAGACCTGTCCTTTCTTATTATGGCTGCACAAAATGATCAAAGTGTCACTATTCCTGAAATGACACTGCATGCTAATGGCATGAGACTGCTGCTGCTTTTTGGACAATCACACAAGGATTTTGCATCATCCTTCAATCATGAACTGGTTTTTCCTCACTGCGTTCGGCTCGGGCGAATGACTTGATATTAGGCATTAGAATATTCACCCAAAAAAGTGTCAGTCTGAAACACAACAGATTGACAAAATTTAGAATAAAGTGTTGGTTTTACTTTGAGAAGACCTGTTTGAAGAGAGTCTTTCATGCTATTTATATTAATCTCATCTCCTTATATTGTCATAATATTGTGTTTAGTTGATTCGACGCGAATGTGAAGAACTCTGATCATTTCTGTAAATTGCGCTCTGTAGCCAAAACCAAATCAGTGGAGTCCCCTTTAACATTGTTATAATCAAAATGAGAACAAATCTCAGCAGCTACTGAGTGTTTGTATGTAGACAGATCTGATGATAACTATGTGATGTGGTTAAAGGTACAGCAAAGACTTTATGTCTCGCGCAGGATCAGTTATTTTTGTATAATAAAAGGTCTGAAATGGAAGTCGTTATTGCAGTGAATGTAGCTGAAAATGGCTCTTACTATAAAAATGGAGCCACACCAAAAGACAAAGGTTCATTATTTATATTGGCTTGCTGTATTCTTTAGCTTTAATCATTAATCATTTGCCAGTTTCTTTGGATTAATATCATATGAGGATGTTTGATGTTTAGCAAGCGATGACCTACTACGAGGTTTTACAAGTTTTGGCTGATGTTATCTCCATCACTTGTCCAATCCTTCCCGAGGGTGTTCTACTGTTTCTGGAGCCAAAATGATCTCAAAGACAGCCTTTCAACACAATTACAA
>VOQK01013265.1:5643-17165 GCA_015052645.1 Benitochromis conjunctus
AGACTTCAGATTGTATGGCTGCTGAAAGAAGATATGGACCTTATATTTTAATTTGATATATTATTGAAATATTATTTGAAAATGGCCTAACAGAAGTGCTAATGAATGCCCACAACAGCAGATTATGTAGTAAACGAGTATGGAGGCTACAAAGTATCAGGAAAGTAACCTTGTAAGCTTTTTTTGTTACAAAAGCACAAAAGAAAAGTACAATATGTATTTCCAAGAGACTATGAAGGGATCAGTTGTGTTTCTGTGTTTATTTCTTGCCTCTTTTCACCCTCCACCACAATTAAATAATGTACAATAACCACATATTTAATTATTTTGACAGGCAACCAAAGTGCACTTAGAGATGTCACTGGAGATCTGGTATGTAATACCTTCAAAATCAAATAGTTTTATTTTGTTTCACAGCAACATTTACTGTTTAACCTAAGATCAAATGACGCTCTTCAGAAATCTCGCAGGTTTGAAACTGCAGAAACGCCCCTGGAGCATACCATAGGTTAAAATTAGAAAGTAGGTGCAGCACGATTCAGCAGATGTAAGCTGAGTCATTCTGACAATAAGATTAATGAGCATTTTGATCACACAATTGCAGGAAGGTCAGTGGGAGGATTTCATAAAAACTGTGCATGCTTGAAAGGTAATTCAAAGGCTGTGTAATTGCTTGGTCGTGTTCCCCACCAGACATGCCCCAAATCACATCACGATCAGTTTTGGCATCATCAGTAGTGTTATGCACATTAGGAGATCACAGCCTATATCGGCCTCTAACTATAAACTGTGAAACAACGGTGCTGCTTCCCTGGTACTGCTTTGGTAAGCTTCACTCCTGGTGCTTTTATCTGCAGTACAAACCTGGATCTGCGCTTCAGCCATACCCTTTGTGACAAGGAGAAGCAATTTAGAGAAGCCCGTCGAGAAAAGGTGATGCTCGGCATCAAGAAGCTGCTGCGCACTGAGGATCCTTGTCACCCAGAAGAGGTGTGGAACAAAGTCCTTGTAACACATTTTCACATGTATTTCACACTTTTGAAATTAAAGCTGCATTGCCATATTTTCTTTTACACTTTGGTAAATGGATCAGGCTTTTGCTTAGATAGATAGATAGATGCATAGATAGATAGATAGATGCATAGATAGATAGATAGATGCATAGATAGATGCATAGATGCATAGATAGATAGATAGATGCATAGATGCATAGATGGATAGATAGATAGATAGATAGATAGATAGATAGATAGATAGATAGATAGATAGATAGATAGATAGATAGATAGATAGATAGAGTCTGTATGCTCTGGTTTACGTTCAACAGTGTATACATTGCTATACCGAGTCCCAAAAGGTTGCTTGTGTTCATCTGGATGTTTTCAGTGAGAGAAACGTTTCATCATCATCAGGACTTCTTCAGTCTCAGCTGACTGCAGGTTTCCAACCTTATAAACAGGACATTTGCATAATAACTGAAACTGAAACTAGCACCACTGAAGGAACAATGGGCTGGGAGGTCAGTTTATGATCATTATTATTTGCAAATTGTCATGGCCACTGATCAAAGACCACTGATCAAAGGTCATTGATCAGTGGCCATGAGTACCATTCACAGAGAGTTGGGGAATGGCTGCAATCACAGCATTGTAAGATGGTGACAGATGGACCCTTAGGCCCCCTCCTCGATTCAGAGATGGTCTTTCCCTTTTCACGTAAATGGCCTCCTTGACTCCGCGCTCAAACCAGCGTTCCTCCCTGTCCAGGATGTGGACATCCTCATCATTGAAAGAGTGTCCACTGGCCTGTAGGTGTGAATAGACTGCAGAGTCCTGGCCTGACGAGGTCGCTCTTCTGTGTTGTGCCATCCTCTTAGCCAGAGGTTGTTTGGTTTCCCCGATGTATAAATCCTGGCAATCCTCCTGGCACTTAACAGCGTACACTATATTACATGTTTGTGTCGGGGGACCCAGTTTAGGCAGCTGACCTGTAGTCAGCTGAGACTGAAGAAGTCACCTGGATGAGTGACGACACGTCTCTCCCACTGAAAACGTCCAGATGAACACAATCAACTGTTTGGGATTTACTTACCTGGATGATTGAGCATGCATCAAGACATTGCGATACTGAGCTTATTATGGGGAGGGGCAAGCTCAAAACACAAATGGAAAATGTTAACATTATATATACACTCACCAGGTATTTTATTAGATACACCTAATAAAATACCTGGTGAGTGTATTTAAAAAGGGTGCCAGTGCTGGCACCCTTTTGCTCTCAGAACTGCCTCGATTATTTGTGGCAGAGGTTCAACAAAGTGCTGGAAACATTATTCGGAGATTTTGGTCCATATCGACATGACAAAATAACACAGTTGCTGCTGTTGGCTGCACATCTATCGTCCACACCACCACAATCCAAACATGCTCTGTTGGATTGACAGCTGGTATTTGGGTGCAGTGAAGAGCCCTCTACTACAGTGTGGTAATAAAGGGGTGGGCATGGTCGGTAACAGTGCTCGGATAGGCTGTGGCATTTAAATGATGCTCTCTTGGTGTTAAGGGGGGCAAAGTGTGTCATGAATATTCTACCCACATCATTACACCACCAGCAGCAGCCTGAACTGTTGATACAAGACAGGTGCTCCACTGGACTGAGATCTGGTGACTTTGGAGGCCACCTGAGTGCAGTGAACTCCCTGTTATGTTCAAGAAACCAGTTTCAAATGTGGGAGCGTTATCTTGCTAGAAGCAGCCATCCGAAGATGCACACAATGTGGTCATAAACGTGGTCAGCTTCAATACGATGGTATGCGCTGGTGTGCCAAGAAAATACCCCCCACATCCTGACACCACCACCAACCGGAATTATTGATACAAAGCAGAATAGATCCGAGTTTTCATGTTGTTTATGCCACATTAAAACCCTGCCATCCAACTAATGCAGTACAAATCAGGACTTGTCAGACCAGTCAACATTTTTCCAGTCTCCTATTGGCCAATTTTGGTAATCCCATTTGAACTGTAGCTTCAATTTCCTGTTCTTATCTGACAGAAGTGGCACTCAGTGTGGTCTTCTGCTGTTGTATCTCATCTGCTTCAAGATTTGACGTGTTGCGCATACACAGATGCTCTTCTGCGCACACTGGTTGTAACGAGTGGTTATTTGAGTTACTGTTGGCTTCCCGTCGTCAGCTCAAAGCTGTGTGACCAGTCGTCTTGGCTCAGAGGACTGCCGCTCATGGGACCTTTCCTCAGTGTTCTCTGCTGAGTGAACCCCAGAGATGGTTGAGTGGAAAAAGGCTGTAAAATGACATTTCCAGTCTTATTATACTATGTTTTTTGGCTGATAGGAATGATGGATGTGAAATCTGGACGTATTGTGCGATTGTTACCACCCTTATGGTCGGTATCATTAGTCAAACGTGGCTCAAAGCATGATGAGTCTGCTGACTTCAGGGGGGGTATTCGTGCTTTGTGCTGACTTTCAGAGCTGCTGACTTTCTGAATTTATGACGTGGTGCAGCTTTTCACAAGCTGCGTTCTTGGATCGAAATAACACCTCAACAATTCTCACACCAGGAAGCAAAACACAAGCCTCGCAGAGCTTCAGTGCTCTGAGCTGCACTAGCTTTCCCGGTGGTGCGGTTTTGGCTCGATGCCTTAGGGGCTGACGGTAATCTCTGGCCATGTCTGTTCATGTTGCTAACATGTGACGGAAGCTCCAGAGGAATGAGATATCCAGTCCCATGCCTTCCACCGTGCCACAAAAATCCTCCACAGTGACGCTGTAAATATTCTGAAAAGACCATGCAGACTGCAAAAAGAAGCAATGTTGCACAATTGCAGTTTTGAAAAAGCTGAAAATCTACCAGTCAGAAAACTGCAAAGCCATGATGCAATTAGCAAGCTGCTGCCGATAGAGACAGCAAGGGGAAATTAGTCAAGATGAAAGAATGAAGGTGAGACTCGGAGCTGCTGTCATTTATTCTGTAACAACGATGTGATTAAGCATGCCCCTGTCTTCTTCCTTTTATGACTCTCACTGTCTGTCTGTGTGTGTGTGTGTGTGTGTGTGTGTGTGTGTGTGTGTGTGTGTGTGTGTGTGTGTGTGCGTGTGTGTGCGTGCGTGCGTGCGTGCATTTTACAGGTGCCAGTGATAGCCATAGCCGGGTCAGGAGGCGGTTTCCGCGCCATGGTCGGTTTTTCGGGCGTTATGAAGGCCCTGTTTGAGTCTGGGGTCCTCGACTGTGCCACATATGTTGCTGGCCTCTCTGGATCCACATGGTCTGTTTTTATTTCACCTCCTCTTTGTTGCTTTTACACCCTGCCTCTCTCTGTCCTATTTCTAAAGACACCTTTTCTCTTTTTATATTAAATTATTTTTTAATTTTTACCAATTTTTTGCCACTGCTACGTTTCTCTCTCGTTTTATTTTCCTAATTCTTCCTCGGTGTTGCTCCTCCCTGCTCTGGCAAACTTTCCTGCTGGTATCAAGTCTTCAAGCAGGCACCTCTGGCTTATTTCTGTCTCCATGACTTAGTGGATTTAACTTCCTAACAAGTAAAGTACCTGCATAAACCTTGCAAAAAGGTATATTGTTGAAACATGTATTAACTGACATGGCAATATTTTGGCCAGTGCCTCTGTATTAACTTCCTCCCTCTTTACTCCTGCAGGTACATGTCAACTCTCTACTCCAACCCTGACTTTCCAAATAAGGGCCCGAAGGACATCAACAGTGAGTTGATGAAGAGAGTTAGCAGTAACCCACTCAGGCTGTTGATGCCCCAGCACATCACCAACTATATCCAGGCCCTGTGGACCAAGAAGGCCTCAGGACAGCCTGTTACCTTTGCAGATATCTTTGGTATGCTCATAGGAGAGACACTTATACCCTCGGTAAGAACCTCATACACGCTGTTTGTTTTAATGTTGAAAACACTCCTTATTCCTCTGTCTCATTTTCTTACCAGTAGTTCTTACCACTTCTTCTCTTTTCTTCAAACTGACGTCCCATCCAAATTCACCGTTCTTCTTGTACTGTCGCATATCCGTGCAGTCATATTGAGATGGAAATCTGAATCGTATGACTCACAAGTGAAACTTGGTGATCAAATGATTAACACTCAGTGTTCTCTCCTACAAGAGAATGGGCATCAAGCTAAGTGACATCCAGGAGAAAATAAACCAAGCCCAGTGTCCGCTTCCTCTTTTCACATGTCTGCATGTCAAGCCGGATGTTTCTGAGCTCATGTTTGCAGGTAAATATGTCTCTGCAGAGCACCTGCAGGTGTTATGTGTTAAATTGTGTGTCGCATGTATCCAAAATTCTTCACAAAAATATTTTGCATATCCACTGAGTGAGTACATGATGCGATGACTGTAGCCACATGCAAAATGTGGCTACATTTTCATATAATTCCTGTCTGCTACCATAAAGAGAATGTGGCGAGATGTGGTTGGCTGTCATCTAATGAAAGCGCTGTGGTCAGTGACGTGGGTTAGTCCTAAATTGTACAGCACTTCCTGATTTCTAATTTAGCCGCCACAGATGTACCGATCAGCGCAATAACCTGAAGCATTCTGGTAGAAAATACAGTAAAAGTGATTTTACACTGATCTCTGAATATAGACTGTTTACTAGTATTACAGTTAGAAAAACTTCCTGAAACACTTAAATTCTACTAAATAAAACTGTAAAAATAAATACTCAGATCATGTTTCGCATTCAGCTCTGAGACTTTTCTGATGCTTAGCAAGATGGAAATCTTCCTGTCTGCGTTCACCGAATGCATCACGCCATCAAACTGTTTATCGAGGACACGTTTGTTCTTCTCTTCAGAAATCTAAATTGTCGTGGGCGGTTGAGTTTTGGTTTACAAACTGCTTTTCAGCTATTTTAACAATAATTACATTTAATGGTACGCACAGTCAGGAGGTCACGAAGCTTGAACAATGACATACCCAGTCACCCTTCTTCACAATACCCCAGTGTGAGTGTGTAGGAAACCGACTACATCCGCGTAGTTTGTTACAGCTGGTTTATTAAAGAAACTGGCATATTGTTCAGTGGCACTTTGATATGCATAAGGGCAAGGCCAAACTTGCCACCAGTCTAGATTTACGTGTTTTCTATTGTTAGTTTTCATCACTCGTTCATCAAATCTTTAAAAGTAAGATTGAAAGTGAGATAAAACTAGTTTTTTCTGTTTAATCTACTGGCCTAAAATCTCCAATGACAATTTCAGTAGAAAATTCCTGGCTGACAGCTGAAGTGAGATGTGAAGTAAACTGCTCAAGTAAGAGGTGATTGTTGTCTAAGAGGTTTCCGAGGTCTAAGTAGTGTCATCGTCAGAGTATGCGTCCATTTGTATGTCTGTGTTCCCTCCGGCAGCTATTTATGGGGGAATACGTGTGTGTAAAAGCAGTTATCAATATGTCATAATGACCTGTTACATCAGGTTGGTGTACAAACACGCCACAAAGAGTCCTCTCCCGAGTCCATTTGTGGGCCCTGGGGCTCAAAATGATTTTTCGTTTTGGCTCAGAAGACTCTAAAAGGCGATAAGAAAACAACACCCATCCAATAAATACAGATAGATGAGCGAGTTCAGAGCAAAATGCCCAGACAGGTTCAATCTCAGACAAAGATTATTGTAATATGGAGAATCACTCTACAGGACAAGGACCGTGCGCATGCCTTTATGGCCAGAACGTACCTATGTTCAGGGATCTTCAAGCAGAAAAGGAGAACGGTGGCATCATTGCTGTAAAACTTTGGAAATCATGTCTTGCAGTCTCACCAACATGGACCAGACTCTGACAGGAGTGTTTCCAACATAACGTGAAGTCAGCAATGTAATAAACAGAGTGTTTTGACAGGAAAGGGAAGCTGTGCCCACTGTTGTCACGGCGATCCCAGGATGACCAGCAGTGGAAAAATGCAAACCGTGTGTTAATCTTTCACGACATGTTTTTGTGAGAGAGACAGTGTGTGGGTGAGCGTGTGCCTTTGACATGTGCCGACATGTGAAGTTTTGTTTATTGTCAAACATGTTTCTTTCCTGTTGACGTTGGGAAGTGTTATCCCTGAGCGGTGACTTAAAGGTGTCCAGCTCTTAAAGGGCAGCAAACTGTGTAAACAGTGGCAAATTCCCGTTGGCTGTGCTGGCAGCGTGACGCAGGGATAGTATTAATTGTTTGGCAGCTGCTTCTCTTAATTGTAAGCAAAGCATTGTCAAGTATATGTAAGGTTTCTTTCCACGCATGACGTTTTTATCCAACAATGTAGCCTGTGTGAGAATGCACAATGCAATGATGCAATGCGGTATTGCCATTGTGTGTTCCTTTTGGTGAGCCTAACACTGGGATTTCAACCTGCAGACTGGGTGGAGTTTAGCCCGTATGAAATCGGGATGTCAAAGTACGGCACCTTCATGACCCCTGACCTATTTGGAAGCAAGTTCTTCATGGGAACTGTTGTGAAGAAGTACGCGGAAAACCCTCTTCATTTTCTGATGGGTGAGAAAGACGCTGAAGCATTCAGGGGCAACAGATACCAGTAGATACAATAGATGCAAGATTCAAACCTGACATGTTGTTTATGTCTCAGGTGTGTGGGGAAGCGCCTTCTCAATTCTGTTCAACAGAGTGCTGGGGATCAAGGACACGGCTGGTGGCAGCACCATGGAGGAGGAGTTAGGTACTCTTTTTCATTTTGTTTGGACTGAATGTTACAAGCGCTGAATAATGATGCAGTGACCTGACACCCAGAAAGTGATCAGATAGTTTTGCCATAAGGCCGATTCAGCTGCCGATCAGAAGGCGTCAACGAAACGGTTTTACTCAGCAGACGAGATTTTTTTGGTCGCAGTTGAATTGTGCATGTGCACATTTGATGCTCTGTAAGGTTCTGTGATGAGACTGAAAGCTAAGGGCCAAAATAGATATTTTTTTTACACTTAAATGCACATTTAATTATTTTAAATCCAGTATTATAAAAGAAGCAAAAATTGGAGAACTCAAGAAACGATAAGAATGGAAGTCGCTCTTATTTCTTATTAAAAAAAACATCCATATAGAAATAAATGACAGATGCAGTACACCTGACAGTACTTATACAGATTTAATGAACGCAATCTGAAATTGGTGCTCTTAGTCATGGTTAGCCGGCTACTTTGTATTTGTTTATGTTTGAATTTTTCAGATAATCTCTTTGTTTCGGTTTAAGCATCTACTGATAAAATAGCTTCCACAGCGCCGTCTCCCACTGACACAGGCGTTCAGTCATGTCTGAGAGCCTATTGTGACAGTCATGTGTCACACATGAATTTGTTTTGTTTAGAATTATTTCCTCACACCTTACAGGTATTCTCATAGACTTAAAACGGACCCACCCTCATTTTTTCTCACTATTGATTGTGTGACTCTTCGGTGTTTATGTGATGTTAACGCAACAACGGGAAGCTATCAGCTTCCTGCGAATATTCTGTCGCCTGGTGAGATGACGCGGTTTTGCTTGAATGCACATGTTAGGGGTGACCTTTCACACTGAGACGCACTCACACAATGTGTTTGTTGTGCCAAAGTGCTAAGAATGTCTCCGCCTAACTAAAGAATGCATTAGTAACAGGTGCTCGTTTGTGCCAGGACTTCCTTTGGTTGACTTAAGTTCTGTAAAGTCGTATAATTAAAAGTTTAGATGCAGTTTTGGCGTGTATGTTGAATCGCATTAACACGCGCTGTGCTGTTGCCTCATGTCCTACAGAGCAGATCAAACCGCAGCACATCGTTGGAGAAGACACCCCGGATGATGATGAGCCACGCAAAGGTGAACTCGGACACACGGCGTACAGAATATTTTAACGGGGTAAAAATGAGGTTCAGCACTGAAACGTCTGAGCAAAAGCTGAACTCCCTGAGACGTTGTGAAAGTTTGTGGTAATGGTGCAAATTTCATTCGTCTGTGTTAAGCAGCTGCATGGGAACAGCTGCTGAGGTCACATCACGATAAAGTGCTGATCGGCGTGCTTTCACTTCTGCCGCTATCCAACGGCCAGAGCGCGCACTGTTGTTATTTATTTTGGGGGGTTTTCAGGGTCTGACTTTGATGATTAAAGCAACACATTTATGTAAATATTCGTGTATGCCTTTTCTTCCTTCTTGAAGAAATGTTTGCACTACGCCTTGAGTGAATTTTTAGAAACAGCTATAGATAAAGAGGAAGAGGAAGAGACGGAGAGAGAATGGGTGGGTGGATTATAAGGGTACAAAAAACCCAACAACAACATTTGTTTCAAGTGAAGATTAAATAAAACCAGATGAGAAAGATGTTGTAATAGTTTTTTTTTTTTTATTGAACTCATGTCTATTTATGAAATCAGTTCGGGCTCTATGTGCCCATATTCCTTTACATATCTCAGCTTATTGAATATTATGCATTTCACTGCTCTGACACATTACTGACGTATTTTTCTGCTGGGTTTCATTTTCTTCTGAATGGTGGAAAGAATGCTTGTCATGTTGTTAGCCTGGGTTTAAAATACAAGCAAAACAAAAGAAAACCAGGTCTGAAATCTCTTTCTCCTCACACAAATGGCTGCCCCTCTCTGAGCACGTCAGAACCAAGCTCAGGGAGGAGCTTCTGTTAAAATGGAGTTTTTCCTTCCCACTGTCGCCAGTGGGACAGTGCTGATAGGGGACTGTCTGATTGTTGGTGTTTTCTCTCTAAAACTGTAGGGTCTTTACGTTACAGTGAAAAGCACCCTGATTGGCACTGTATCAATACAAGAACATTTAAAACATTTCCAAATTTAAAGTGAATAAATACCCATAAAAATGTTTCTGTACTTATGTAGTATAATTATATAGAACATAATTTTAGCACATTTGTGCAACAATGCAAAATGACCAGCCACAGTCTTATTTTCACAGTCAGGTTTTAGTCCAACTCGAAACTTGACATGTTTTGGTTTCAGGAAAAGGTTTTCTTCCTGGTGTATTTTGTTGAAATGTATTACTTTTGCACCATACAGCCTAATCTTATGCATATTATGCATTAGATTAACCACCTCTTGCTTAAAATTAATTGCATATTTCACCTGGCGTTGCTCTGGATTTCAGGTGGGACAGAAAACCCGGAGGCAGAGGAGGAGTTTCATCGCACCGCTCAGGCCAGCTGGGTTCAACGTATGTTCACGTCAGTCTTCGGCGACTCTGCTTTGTTCAACACAAGGGAGGGACGTGCTGGAAAGGTACCTGAATATGTTCAGTGCATTATGCATACACGAATGCGTGAGTCCAGTCTTCCTGCATTCACATTAACAACAAGCTTGCGTCGCTCGCTGTCCTAATCCCCACTACTCATCGTTTTCCAGGTGCATAACTTCATGCTGGGCCTGAACCTGAACACCAGCATCCCATTCTCTCCATTACTTGAGATAACACACGCTATGACGCCTGAAGAGGAGGTGGATGCTGTAACAGGCAAGAATAATACACTGATCACAGTTTAATACATGTCTATGTACATGCAATGAGGGCTGCTATTAAACAAAACATTAGTATATTTTCTCTACTGGCTCAATAGTACCAACTTCACCCGATCTCCATCTCGACTTTGTTGATTTTTATTCTGTAGTTTGGAGAACTGCACAAATATTTGTATCACAGTTTACAAATCTATATCACACTTTTCATTTTCCTTTTGTTAAAGCAAGCATTTTATCACATATCTCTATCTATAGAAATAAATATAATGAAGCTGAGCGAAGTCATGGCTTACACAATTCCCTTTAAGTTGTTAAATACAAATGATATTTGTATTTGTAAATGTCTGAAAACAAATATGCGGTCCTACTTCCAGTAAAGTACGGAAGCCGAGAACGGCCGTATCCGTTCATAATATTTGTATCTCGTTATCTCGAGAAAACAATATCAGCAGGATTGCTGAGGTGCAATTGCCTGTAAAGCTGAAGCTGGGACAACCTTCTTCTTAAATGACGAGGACTGATCTCAATATTGTCTCTAACAGACAGACACATCGCGATTTCAGCTCTCGTTAGACCTCGACTGAAATCCCGTCTGATGAGCTGATCAGTGATCAACGCTCCTTCATGTGCCATTTTCAGCAATTAAGTGACAAATGTTTGTCCCGTGAACAATGTTTTAATGATCTAACAGGATTTGTTTTCTCGAGATAACGACTTATTTATCCCGTTATCTCGAGATATCCGTGGTCTGGTTTTCTCGAGATAACGGGATAAATAAGTCGTTATCTCGAGAAAACGCCATGAAAAAGATTTTCTATGCATGTCCTCTCTCGGCTTCCGTAGTAAAGCACGAGTAACAAACTAAACAGTTTGCTTGGTGAGTCAGGTAGAATCAAATTTATCACTGTTCAGATCCCGATGAGTTCGATCGAATCTACGAGCCTCTGGATGTGAAGAGCAAGAAGATCCACGTAGTGGACAGCGGCCTGACCTACAACCTCCCCTACCCTCTTATCCTGCGCCCGCAGCG
>VOQK01013267.1:4415-16098 GCA_015052645.1 Benitochromis conjunctus
CCTCATGTCCAGCAGGGGCGACACATCTGGTCTGATTGCCAAGAAGACTGTAAGAAAATGAGCAAACTTCTCTCTTGATCTATGGCCTCATCAAGCATTTTACTGCTGAGATTAAAGTCTCAGTTGCAAGTTTAGAGGTTAATTTAATATAATGCTATGTTTATATTGTAAAGTATGATCAACATTAGAGCCAAAAGAAATATCAAAAAAGTTATGATGCGTGCAGACCTTAGCCTCCTTAGACATGTATGCAGTTGGAGGCCCAGTCCCAACCGGCCACTGCTGCTTTTAATGCATGTTCCAATACACAGCAGCAACTAAGGCTGCACATACATATGCACATCTGCAAGCCGCTTTGTGAACCCCCTCCATGTATATTTCTACAGATAACAGCATCAAATAAGATGAATCTTTTCTGATGTTGCTGAACTACTTCTTTTCATTTTTATTTATTTCTTTTTTTGTGCTTGAAGCTTCTGGTGTTTTACTCGTGGGGGTGTTTTTGCATCTATCAGAGGAGGCATCTGCCCACTGTGGTATTTCTGGTATTGCTACGGCTTAAGGCCATGACGCAGAAATACAAAAAAACCCACCTATAAGGAAGATGTCAGTATCACACAGCAGGAAAGCGACGATGAAACTGTGCAAAAGAAGCCTTCAGGTAAATGTCTGTGTTAGTTTGCTATTTTCTAAAGCCCAAGGCTTTTCCTTCTACTTCACCTTTAATTTATAAAAAGTCCGCCTGAGTATCGACTACATGACGACACAAACAAGCCGCCTCTGCTGCAGATATCAAAGAGGGAATCTCCATTAAAGCAGAAATCTGACACAGGGCTAAAGATAGAACGAAGATCTCCATCCGTCCATCCATCTGTTCGTCGCCCCTCTGACCAAACTCCACACTGATGACTAATATCTGCTTTGTCCTTTCTCCTCCACCCACACACCCATCCATCCATTCATCCATCCAAAACCTCCTTTCGACTGTTTCATGAAGATTTCAGTCACTCAATCAGCGCCTTTGAAACGCGACGTTGCTGGCTAATTAGAAGGAATTTCAGTGTAATTAAGTCTTTAATGAGCAGTGTGAAAAATCTCCACCCTGACCAGTTTGTTCAGTTTCATGTGAGGCTCTCACAGCAGATCAGAATTAAATTGAGCAACCCCCCCCCCAAAAAAAACAACAAAACCCCCCCAAAATTAAATCAGCTTAAAATGAGAGAAGAATAAGAAATCCTCACAGAGGAGAAACCAGAACAAGAGAATAAAAACAAGGAATTAATCATCCAGCCTGGGTAGCTGATTGCTGTCATTGATATGGAAATATTAAAAAGATAAATAAATGAACTGTCAAAGTAAGTCAAACTTTTAAAAGAGATGTTTTTTAGCTTTTATGTATCAGAAAATCCTTTTTTACAAATGATTTCTTGACACACATATTGCACAACATTATTTTTGCTTGTTGAGATTTAATACTATTCTCTAAAAACAATTCATGCTCTATTATCATTACCTGAATACGCAGTCAAACCAATATAATGAGTAAATCATCAAATACGCCTACCTAACTGGAAATTTGTAGTACTACAAAGTCTGGAATGACTTTGCTGGTGAATTGCTGGTAATGATCTACATGCTAAGTAGCCAACAGGTTAATAATTACAGTGACTGTTACAGACACTCAACACTGCAAAAGCCTCCATCCACTTAAAGCTGCGGTAGGAAGAAACACGACACTAAAACTGCTCGGTTACAACAAAAATCATAATCACCATTACCTTAGTTAATACTACAATCTTAGTTATTATAGTTAAAATGTGTTTTTACAGTAGATTTTTTTGTGTCTTACTGTGCTGTGCAAAATCTTGAGCCACCCTTCATTTATTTGTTAGGAAACTAGGAAAAAGGTACTGCATTTTATTGAAACATGCACAAACATACATTGGAATACAGTATAAGAGTTCTTCCTCCCCACTGTTGCCAACTGTTGCTTATATGGGATCGTCTGATTGTTGGGGTTTCTCTGTGATATTGTAGGTTCTTTACCCCACAATATAAAGCATCTTGAGATGACTCTTGCTGTGAGCTGGTACTGTTCAAATAAAACTAAAGTGAGCTGAAATATCCATGAAAATATTCAGAAAAGTTATCTCACGTGTTCCTAAAACGTTAGGTGTGGAGAAGGCTGAAACAAAGACAAAATTGAACAAGAAATGAGCCTTTTATTGGGCCAAAATTAAAGTCTAAAAGGAAAGCATAAACAGAAAAACTGGAATAAATAAGATAAAAATGATAAATCCAAATAAACAAGAGGAGCATCAACAATTATCTGGAAGGGAGTAAAAAGGAAGGCAGGATGATCTGTACAGCATAGACTGAAAAACAGAAGGGAAATGAGACAAAATGAAAGTAATTCCTCTCCGTTGAAGGTGGGTAACCCCAGAGGTAAAAGTTAATGCAAAACAAGCAAGAAACCAGACATTTATAGTAAAACAGGTGATAAACAAAAAACAGCTGACACTATAGACAGCACAAAGGCCTTGGACCCTGACCGGTAGATCCACAGCACTATGTGTGTGGTTCCTGCAGTCAGTAGTATTCAACTGACTCTTCTGATCCAGTGATCGCTGTTTTTACACACGTGACTTTAGAAAGATGTCTTACTTGTGTTTCTGTTTATAGAAACTGTTTATAGAAACACAGGGACGAGGTAATATCTCGCCTGCCTCCATCTCTTTTATGCTCGCTGAGTCTCTTTGATGGCCTAAAACACACAAACAGCCGATCTGTTTCTTTTTCATCAGAAGCAAAAACGTCTTATTTCTCTGACTCATCTCAATCACTTTCTAGCTTGCTCTGAGGCTCAGCCACTGCTCTCTCCCTTTCACTGACGCATCATCTCTGTGGACTTCATCAGTGGCACAATAAACCAAAGAGGGGAAAAAAAGAGCCTGCACCACATCATTGATCGATTCTGACTTTTATTTTTCATCTCCTTTTTTCTCCCTTTTTTATTTGTACTAATGCTGCTTCATATGGCTTTAAAAACGTGTGCTTCTTGTAGGTTAAGCAGTAAGAGTTGAGCCCCACCCATAGCCTGTTCAGCAGCATCTCCTGCCTGGAATCAGGAGGGTGGAGCCAAACACAGGACACCAAAACCTCAGGATGCAAAGCAGCTTAATTACAAATGCAAAACAAATCGAAAGCACTACACAAAGCAGGCAGGTGAATAAGGTGATATAATGTGAACGCTAAACTAGAGTCAAGTGTGGAAAAACTGTAGGACACTAATTTGGAGAACAAGATGAACAACCTGAAATTTTACCCAAACACTAGTTTAAAAAGATGAGATTTCAGCTGCTTTTTGAGTTCATGGAGTTCACAGATCATAGACTGGAGAGCAGAGGGTTTAAGAGAGTTGGGGGCACAAACTACAAAGGCTCTGTCATCTTCTGCTTTTAGGTAAGATTTGGGGATGGAAAATAAACGCTGATCAGAAGACCTGAGAGTCCTGCTGGTGACATATGACTGCAAAGGTTTGGTAATATAGCAGGTCTTTAGCCATGCACAGGACTAAAGGTGAACACCAGAAATTTGAATTGAATTCTAAATTTGATGGGGAGCCAGTGCAGTGAGATCAGCAGAGATGTGACACGACAACATTGATCTGATGGGGAACCAAAGCTAGAGACAATCTAAGAAGGTTTGGTGAGTTCCAGTGGTCAAGGATGAGCATGAAAAACAACCCCCATCTCAGATTTAGATATAATAGGATGTCAAAATGTATCCCTTATGTCTGGTGGATGGGTTAAAATGAAAGGAGAGTGAACCCAGATTTCTAAGGACTTGCAATGAAGATCTTATAAAGAGGTTTTATAAAAGTCAAACAATTCAGTACAATTAAAACTTTTGAAACACACTGAGGTTTAAAAAGTGATATAAAACAGAATATCATCAACATAACAATGATAAGAAATATATGCAAATGATCCTGAAAACTGATGTGAAGTAAATACAATGAAAATAAAATAAAATAAAGTCAGGACAAAGCTTGCGTGTGATGTAGAGTAGAGAAGTCGATGCAAGTGAAGGAGGCCATGGCAAATGAAGTTTGCAAGAGTTTCTTTAGGCAAAGAAATGGGATATTCTTCAGTGACCACGGCAGTCACCTACTCTCAACCCAATGAAGCATGCTTTTCAGCTGCTGAAGACAAAATTGAAGACAGAGAGACCCACGAAAGGAACTGCAACTGAAAGTGGCATCTCAAGACAGGATACAGAGCATTTGGTGATGTCCATGGTTCAAGACTTGAGGAACAAGCAGATGAAACACAGATAGGGGAAACACTGGAGGGACTAGAAACACAGGAAGGAACAATAACCTCAGAAAAGGAATCAAAACTCAATAAAAAATAAAACCCACGACCGTGACATCTACCCCACAGGAGGTATTTCTTTCTTCCCTGTGAGCAGCCAAGTAAAACAGACCCACATAGAAGACTAATGTGGTGGGAACACGCACAAAGAGGTGTTCAAAGGGGTGCACCCAAACCTGCCTAACAGGAGAGATTTTCTGGATTAGCTAGAACCCAGGAAACGTGGAGGCTTTCCAGCTTCCTCTCACATCACCTAAATATGCTGGTTATAAAGCATTTTTTAAAAATCTCGATTTCTGCCCCGGATGTGACTCAGCTACGGTCTGCAAAAGCTGCTTTTTTTAAGGATTTAAGAAAAAAGAAACTCCGCGTTTACAGACAGAAAGCACTCCGAGATTTTAGGGAGATTTTCTGCAGCTGAACTGATTTAGAAGCTGTGCCCCTGGAAAGCGTTTTAACCCACGGAGTCATAGAAACAGACTGCCATACGCTCTCCTGCTTGATTCAGTTTCAGCAGAAAAGCCCGTCACAGTCACAGCAACACGTTTCTCCAGGGAAACTCATCGTTTCTCTGGCAAACTTCTCCCCTCAGCTCACATTAATTAAACAGAGTACATGCTGTGTAAAGTCGCCGTCTGGCTCTCTACCCTACATCACATAGCATCTCTCCTCCGAGGCCACATACAGCTCCATCTTGGCATCTGTACAGGAGCGCAGCCATCAGAATCAAAGCCCTTTTCTGATCAGCTCATTTCCAAAGAACACACTAGAAACCACGCGGCTGTCTGTGATTTCCCTGGTGGGTGAGGATGAAATGCATTCATCTGAGTTTTGATCTATTCCACAAGAAATCCTTTGCTCACACATGTGGAAGAAAACAAACAACCATAGAAAACAACATCAAAACAACCCAGTTCAAATAATGATGGTTGGGGAAAACAGTATCACAGTGTGATGGCAGAAAACTGCGCTGTAGATGGACATCCCAGCAAACCACACCAAGCTGATTAACCGTCGGCTGAATGTGTTTTTCTCAATGTGTCATCTTCGTTTGAGAAAAAAGGTCCGAAATACTAAATGTTAGAAAGGTGACGTCGTTGTCTGTTGGACATAAAATGATCTTTTTATCAATTCGAGCAAAATAAAACAAAGCATTGAAAGTTGTGAACAAGGCATCTCACAAACAACTTACCCCTCTGAGCTCTGAGGCCTATTTCTTCATTTCTGAATGACTGGCACTGAACTACAGCTCAAGTTTATAATGGTGATTATAAACAGTGGACCTGTGAGGAAGAGTCACTGTACCAGACGATTTTCTATGAACTGGTTCTCATGTAGTGCTTTTTTACTCTACCTGAGCACTCAAAACACTCACTTCCCTCATTCACCCATTCATACAAGCACTTTTTTCTATGTGTGAATGCTTTTATCCACAATCACACAATGTTGGATGCATCAGAGAGCAACTTGGGGTTAGTATCTTGCCCAAGGATATTAATTATCAATTTGTCAGTAACATGATTGGGTATAAAAAGAGCATCTTAGAGAGGCAGAGTTTCTCAGGAGTAAAGATAGGCAGAGGTTCACCAATCTGGAAAAAAAAACCCTCCAAAACCTCCAAAACAAAAACGAAAATCTGTGGAAATTGTGGAGCAGTTTGCACATCTTGAAAGGCACCATCAATGCTGAAAGGTATAATTAGATGCTCCTGTCCAGTCAATGTCTTTTTCAGAGAAGGCCTTACATATCTCACCAAGACAATGCTTAGCAACATACTGCATCTGTCACAGCACCATGGATTCATAGTAGAACTGACCTGCCTGCAGTCCAGCACCAACTGAGAACATTTGGAGCATCATCAAATTTAAAAAAATATGACACCCGCGACTGTTGAGCAGCTAGAATCCTCTATCAGACAACAACAGGACAGCAGCTGTTTCCCTGTCCCAACTTTATGAGATGTGTTGATGCCATTAAATTCAAAAAGTAATTAATAATAATAGTAATAATATTCATTTCAAAGCAGCAGTAATTAGAAAAATCAACACAAAAATGAGGCTTTGCCAAAACATCATATGAAAGGCTGTGGACCTACTGAACTCCAGCCTCTCATCACCTTCATCATCACCATCATCACCATCATCATCATCAAGTGTCCATGCTTTTATCGTCCATTAGCCGGCTGCCAGACTGGATGAATTCAGTGTCGTTTTCATAATGGAGCTTCTGGCATTTGTGGCCGCTGCGGTGTGAGTGTGATCTCGTCCTCTGCTCTGCAGGCTGACGGGGTGGGATATTTAAGGTGGAATGAGTCAGCCTGGATGAAGCAGAGCAAACCTGAGGGCTGCTGCTGACTGGCAGCAGAAGAAGCCGGGTTGAGACCCTGCTCGGCTCGGTCGACCTGTGAACTTTTACATCGGCTCGCACTGATCACTCTGACTGGAGCTCGCGTGCCGCATTTTAAAGGAAAGATTTACTGCCAGTCTGAATAAAATCCAGTGAAAACAAACAGAAAAATGCCTCCTTCTCACAGACAGGGTGTGTGAAACAAAACCTGGCTCTTATCGTTGGAAGCAAAATTATTCAATAATTGAGCTGTTTGTAAGAATCCAATTACCCAAGAGTGGTTTAAATGTCTTTATTAAACCAATATTAAAAAGGTGTTTTTTCCTAAATTGAACATGATACTATTACTGAATATTGCAGCCACAAAACTGCTTCAACCGACTTGACAAGTGTTATTAATCCTTTGCTGAGCTTCAACCTGCTCCAAACATGCTGGGTTGCCAGAAAATCTATTGGCAGTGTTCCCTAGGAATCTCAGACCATTCCTCATTGGAAAAGGCTTCCAGCTCTGTCACATCCTTCTTCAAATCCAAACCAGAGATTTTCTATGCAAGATGTAAGTCATGCAACCACAACAGACACTCTGAAATATTCCAGGGCTTCATCTGCAACCAGGTCTTGGTGGATTTCGAGGTAAGTTTGGGGTCAATCGACACTGAAGCTTGAGCCTGAGCTCTGATGGTGTGATGTTTTCTTCCAGAAACTCATGTTGGGTGTTACATGACAGGAGCAAAGTGGCACCGAGCCAGCACCATGCTTCACTGCAGGGGGAAAGCTCTTCATTCTTCCTCTTCCAGATATACCACGGAGGCCCACAAAGCTATCGCAACACTTCACTGGCTTATCCAGATGGTTCACTTCAATTCAATTTTATTCATGTAGCACAAAATCACAACAGCAGTTGCCTCAACACGCTTTATATTGTAGGTTAAAGACCCTACAATATTAGAGTGAATTCCCCAACAATCAGATGACCTATATGAACAAGCACTTGGTGACAGTGGGAAGAAAAAACTCCCTTTTAACAGGAAGACAGAGGTCTTCAGGGTGTAGTGAGCACTTTATTATATGAACTGAAACCTGCTGCCACAGAGTCCAGTTGGAAGTCTTTTGTAGTAACGTGGAGTTTTTGGTGATCTGCCGGTGGTAACTTCCTCTCTCTGCCTCGTTTGGGTGGTGCAGCCACAGTAACTCTGAATTTAAGTCTGCAAACTATAATTCCAGGAGTATTTCTGAAAATATTCAGTGTCTTTGCTATTTTATCTCTGCTCTTTTCTTGTGCAACACACAGTTCTTCTTCTCTAAACTCTTTGGACCTCTTGTCTGTCAAATGCATATAGAATTACATTTAATACAAAATTTAGATTCTTCCATCCATCCATCCATCCATCCATCCTCTGCTGTTTATTCTGGATCATGGGGCTAACTGTATAAACAGAGATGCCACTCCCAAGCTACCTCCTACAGCTCTTCTGGGGCGGGGGGGGCACCAACGCTTTATAATTAGGTGTAAATAGTTAAAACATTTACCACATGTGACTCTGCAGGAGTATATTTATCATTATCTGGTACATTTTCATTACAAGAATACAATTTTTTCTTACAGTTATGAAGCTACAGAATCGAAATAACTGGCATTGTTTCCTTTTTTATTACTAACAAAATGGAAGTAGAGTGAAAAATCTATCATCACGTTTATTTAAAAAAAGTCTTTGTAATAATGTTGAGGTCTGCGCTCTGGAGAGGCCAATCCATGACTGATAGTATTAGTGATACTGTGTTTATCTATCCAGGTATGATCTTATTGCATTGGCAGTGTGTTTGGGATCATTGTCATGATGAATGATGAAGCTGTTGGCAATCAGCTGCTTTCCAGATGGTATTGCATGGTGGATCAAAATCTGATGGTACTTTTCTAATTCACCAATTTTGACAAGATCTCCAACACCACTGACTGAAATGCAGCTCAAACCATGACAGAACCTCCATGTTTACAGATGGCTGTAGACACTGGTGAGAATATAAACCTCAAACTTGGATTCATCACTCCATCAGACCTGCTGTCACTGATTTTCAGTCCAGTTTGTGTGTAATTTTCATACCTCAGCCTTTTCTCTGTGTTTCCCTTCCATAAAAAAGCTTCCTGACAGTCGCCCTTCCACTGAGACCATTTCTGATGATTTTCTATGAAATGCTTCAGTGAACAGTTGTTTTCTAAGGACACACTGCTCACCATGCTGCCAAATTTTCAGCTAATAGCTCTTTGGGAACCATCTTGTTGGTGCAAAAATACTATTTTATGTCAAACTGGGAAATGGGAACACGTTTTTGTGACAGGATGCTGGTGACAAAGAGTCTAAAGATACAATTTAAATTGTCTGTTATGTGTAGACACAACATTGGTTCATCCCTTGAGTTAACAAGGTGCCAGTTAATACACGCAGGCTACGACATACATATTACATTTCCATTCCCAAGTGAAGAAAAAGTCACTAACAACGATAATGAACTAAAATTTTAATCATTGCTCCTTGCCTCCACGCACAGTACAACTCATCGTTGTCTACAAACTTTTATAAAAAATCTATAAAACCACAACCCCCTCCCCCAAAAAAAAATACAACATAAATCCATCAACTCAACGGATCTCATCAGGAACATCACACAGCATTTAAGATCTCTGCAGGGGTATGTGTGATGAGTCAAACTGCATGAGGTCCTTTTCCTGGATTATGAGAAGATAAATAAGCTGCTGGATGGTGAGATGAGAAAGGTTTAACATTCTGCACTGCTCTCTGCCCACAGTGCTCAAACACTGCGTCGTGTTTAGTGCATCAATGAGATGGCAAGCTGTTGTAATTACAGTGAGTAGACAGAGCAGAAAGAGCGGTTAGTTATGAGTCATAACTGTCAGAACGAGCTGCTTTTAAAGCTGCTTTTATGTACAGATTTTATTTACAGTTCAGCGTCTACCTGACCCAAATACTCCAGCACTAGTTTCGATAATGTTTGAATGAAGCTTTCAGTTGTTATCTGTTTGCGATGGGACACAAAGAGGCCTGAGCTCAGGAACCCCAAAATGCTCCTACAAGATCACATTTTAAGAACTTGTTTTTGTTTGGAGCCAATTTATGGACATGTGTTTGTCTTTTAGGGGTGGCCTTCATTTCTGGACCTACTGAGTTTCCATGTTGTCTTTTTTTAGACATCAGTGACGCCAGATATGACACTGATTAAGTCAGACAACACGAAAAGCAGGCACTGGAGTGGAGGCGGGTTGCAAAGCAGTTTGCAGCAACTGCACACAGGGTAAAGCAGCATAATAGGCAAGTTTTTGAGCAGTCCTTAAATGACAAGCATGGAAATCAAGATTGGAACTTTGCACCATCCATCCACTCATCCCCACCTATTCAAAGTCGGATCGTGGCAGCAGCAGGCTAAGCAGCTATTCCAGGCATCCTTTTTTTTCCAGCAGCACCTTCCACTTCCTCCTCAGGGGTCTTGGGGCATTCCCAGACCAGGTGAGATATATAATCTCCTCATCGAGGTCTGAGCTGTTCCTGGAAAACCTCCAAAAGGAGGCTCTCAAGAGGCATTATAATTAAATCCCAGGACCACCTACACTGACTGATTCTGACACAAGTAGCAAAGTAGCAGCCTGGTCTCCTCACCCTGCCTTTAAAGGGAAAACCCGGTGAGCCTATGGAGGGAGCTCATTTGAGCCACGATCATTTGTATCCATAGTCACCACTCAGAGCTCGTGACCATTGGTTAGGGTAGGAGCGTAGATAGACTAGTAAATCTAAAAACAACACCCACGCCTGCATTACCACAAATGAAGCCCTAATCTACCTGTCAACCTCCACTCGCCCATCACTAATGAATATGGCACATACCATTAGCAGCAGATAATGGGTGCTGTCTCACACTCACAAATATAAAATATTGCCACGTAAACTACAATAAATAAAAACTCCGTCAATGTTACCCCTCTTGGAACTGATTGAAGACGCTTGTGTCCAAACACGCCGACACACCGATGCCATTTCACTGTTTTCACTACATGAGCACCACACCAGCTAAAGACACTGCTGTGTCATGCCTATGAACATGTGACTCAACCAAACAGTCAATAACCTCGTTTTTTTTTTTCCATTTATTTCCCCCGTACTGTGAGAATGTGATAATTATGTGCCAAAATACAAACATTTCACTTAGTTAAAAGTTCAAGTTAAGAGGTCAAGTTTTTATTTTTTACTTCAGTTGACCAAAATGTTTTCCACCTCTAGTTTTAGTTAACTATACCAACCCTCTATACCAACACACTTCACCAGTAGCAGTATTTAACAGGTATGTCAACGGCAGCTCATCAGGTGGCGAGAGCTGGCAGTGACATCAGCTGATCTGTCAGGATTGTGGTGAGCTGCTTTCCATCCGACAGGAGGACCACATGTTAGACATGACCGATGAGGTTACATGGTGGAAAAAAGCAGGGCTTTAAGCTGCTGGTTAAAAAGCTCGAGCCTGAGATAAAAACATCACACACATTTCATTATGTGACAATATTGTGCAGCGCCTGAAGAGTGAAGTTATTTTATACTTTTACTGAAAAACACTGCCTGGGCTACTTTTGCGCTTACATTTAATTAGGCTGTGCCAATGGATATGATGCTGCTGGCACCTTGTTTCATTAGATTAATACTTCAAATTAGGAAGTGTGTCATCTATTTATTTATTTATTTATTCCTGCCTTGTCCACTCTGCTGCTGTAACAATGTGAATTTCTGAACTCTGGGACTAATAAATGCTATCTTATCTTATCTTATCTTATCTTATCAGCATCAGTAGCTCATTGGAAAAGAATGAAAAACATGTAATTATCACACATCTTCTTGAAATGTTGTTATATAATTTTGAGGCCATATATCGCCCGCCCCTACTAGAAACGACTACTTACTCGT